>CM076579.1:981167465-981355355 GCA_034641835.2 Pinus albicaulis | reverse complement strand
CTTTTTGCTGGGATTTGGGCTAGATTGACCACTAAATCTTTAATCATTCCCAAGCATTTAACCCTTTTAGAATCAAATGAATATAGTGTTGTGTAACCAACTCAAAAAGAGAAGAAAAGAGATATAAACGCCTTAGAAATGAGCCACTTCGAGGGGGCAACCTCCAATACATTACATAAATGAACAATTCTTGGATGATACAATTCACAAAACCTCCTTTCTATATATAGGAGTCCATGGGGTCATAATGTAATCCTAGTGGGCCACAATGTAATCCTAGCCGACCTAACAATAATAATTTAAGGGCACAATAATAACAAAATGGGGGTTACAAGGGTACAATAATAACAATAAGGGGTTTACACTAACAATAATAAGGGGCTATACTAGTGATATAGGGACCTAACATGCCCCTCTCCTTCAAAAAGTGTTGTCCTCAACACTTGAGTAGCTCCGGGTGCTTCTGTATAAAATTCTCATCCTCCCATGTAGAATCTTCAGTGGGTAAGTTCTTCCACTTGATGAGATACTCCGAAATTGATCGATTCCGTAGTTGTCGAGTTCTTTTTTCCATGACTGCTTCAGGTTCCAATATGATTTTCCCTTCCCCATCAAGTTCTGGCAATACTGTTTGAACTCGAAGATTTTCACCTATAACCTTCTTTAAGCATGAAACATGGAAAACTGGATGTACTCGCGAAGAAGCAGGAAGCTCCAATTTGTATGCCATAGTACCAATCTTTTGCAACACCCTGTAAGGACCATAGTACTTTGGTGATAATTTATTATCCTTCTTTGCTTGCTTGAGGGACATTTGTTTGTATGGTTGTAGCCGTAAAAATACCCAATCTCCTACATCAAAACTTCTCTCGCCACGATGTTGATCTGCCTGTTGTTTCATTCGATTTTGTGCCAAATTCAGGTTATCCTTTAAGAGTTGGAGAACTTCTTGCTGATGCTCGATGTGATCTTCCACTGCTTGAACCTTCGAATTTTTCCTTAAAGATGATGTGATGGATGGTGGATGATATCCATAAAGTGCCATAAATGGGGTCATTTTTGCTGCAGTATGGAAGGAAGTGTTATACCACCATTCAAAGAGAGGTAACCACTTGACCCATTGTGTTTGTTTATCAGATACAAAACAACGAAGATATCCTTCCAAACATTTATTTACTATCTCAGTTTGACCATCGATTGAGGATGATAAGATGAGCTATGAGCTAATTGAGTACCCAAACAAGAAAATAACTCCGTCCAAAAATTTCCAGTAAAAATGGGATCTCTATCGCTCACAATAACCCTTGGGCTTCCATGTAGCTTTTGAATTCTATCCATAAATGTAGTAGCAACCGTACTTGCTTTAAATGGATGAGATAATGCACAAAAGTGTGCATACTTGGTAAGTCTATCAACTACCACCATGATGACACTCTTTCCTTCGGACTTAGGTAAACCTGTGATAAAATCCATTGAAATCTCCTCCCAACGTTGACCCGGAATGGATAAAGGTTGTAGAAGTCCTGGGGTCTTAATTGTTTCCACTTTATTCTGTTGGCAAACCAAACATTCCGCCACAAACTTTCGAATATCAGATTTAAGGCCATCCCAAAAAAATTCTTTCTTCACCCCGTGGTAAGTTTTTAAAAATCCTGAGTGTCCTCCTAAAGGAGAAGTGTGCAATTCCAGAAGAATCTTTTGTTTTAGTTGGGAATTCTTACAAAGATATAAGCGATCTTTGTACTATAAGGAATCATTTTTCCAACTAAATGTATCAGATGTACTAGGATCTTGCTGCAACTTTTGAATGAGTATCCATACATCTTTGTCCTTCTTCCATTCATCTCTTGCTTTTTGCATATAATTTTTTCTCCTGCAATAGTTTGAGCACCCTGTCAACATGTTCAACATGATCCTTCCAAGACCTGTTGTAGATTAGTATATCATCAAAAAATACTAGCACAAATTTTTTAAGGAAGGGTTTGAAAATGGAATTCATCAACCCTTGAAATGTAGAAGGTGCATTGGTAAGGCCAAAAAGCATGACCAAAAATTCATAATGACCCTCATGAGTTCGAAATGCTGTTTTTGGAATATCTTCAGTCTTCATTCTAATTTGATGATATCCCGAACGAAGATCCAACTTGGTAAAATAAATTGCTCCATGTAATTCATCCAATAATTCATCAATCACAGGAATGGGAAATTTGTCTTTAATGGTGAACTTATTGAGCTCCCTATAATCCGGACACATTCGCCATGATCCATCCTTCTTGTGTACCAATATTACAGGAGCAGAGAAAGAACTTTGACTGGGTTGAATTATACCCGCCTCTAACATTTCTGCAATCATACGTTCAATTTCGCTTTTTTGGAAGTAAGGATATCTATAAAGCCTGATGTTTGGAGGAACACTTCCTGGAATCAAATGAATAGCGTGATCATGATTACGAATAGGTGGGAGTCCTTTGGGAGTTTCAAACACCTTGGAATGATTGTCCAAGACTTGTTGGAGATCTGCAGAAATAGATGATTTTGATGTTGGAACTTCTAGTGAGCATAATTGTGCAATTACGCCTCGTTGTTCTTTCTTTAGAAGCTTTGTCATGACATTAGAACTTATTATCCTTCCCGGCTTCCCTTCAATACCCCGTAATTCGACTTCCTTTCCTTCTGAAAAAAATTTCAAGAAAAGTTCTTGAAAATTAAAAGCTACCATCCCCAAAGATTGTAACCATTGTACTCCTAGTACAACATCAGCACTTCCCATAGGAATGGCAAGCATTGGACTAGTCAATACATATTCCCCCATGGTTAGCTTGATATTATGGCATTTTCCAGAGCAATTTATAGTTCCTCCATTTGCAACCATCACTTGACATTCTGGTGCCGGGTATAGGAAACAATTTAATTCCTTGGCTACCTTATAATGAATAAAATTATGGGTGCTACCTGAATCAATCAACACTATTACCCTTTTCTTCTTAATATGTCCTTCTATCTTGAGAGTTTGAGGAGTGGTAATTCCTGCCAGTGCATTACACGATATGGTCGGATTCATTTCTTCCTCTTCTAGTGGTGGTTCCTGGTGTATATCCTCTTCTTGTTCATTTTCTTCTTCTTCTTCACAATCTATGTAAAATAATTTCTTCTCAGCACACTTATGACCTTTAGTGTATTTGCTATCACAACCGTAGCAAAGCCCTTTTGCTCTTTTTTCTTCCAATTGTTGTGGTGTCAACCTTGTAGGTTGTGGAAATCTAGGCGTAGCAACACTTCCTTCTTTATAGAATTGAGTGGTAGGCTTCCTTGTCGCCATAATTTTACATTCAACTTTTCTTGCCAACCTGAATGCCTTCTCCAATTAATCAGGTTCCAAAACGCGAACTTCATGTTGGATGTTATCCTTTAAAGTGCCTAGGAAGAGATCAATCCTGTGTTCCTCTGTAAGATCAGTTACCCTTATATTCAATTTTTGGCAGTCCTCAATGTGCTGCCCCACTAAACCCTTTTGTTTGAGATTTATCAATTGGGTAAAGAAGGTGTTGCTCTTTGTATCCTCATAATGTGCTATCATTTCCTCCGTAAAAATTGACCAAGTGACAATTTTTTTACGGGAGCAAAGGCATTGATACCATACAAATGTATTTTTGTTCTAAATGTAAAGTTGCAATGCGTACCTTTTGTGTGTTTTGCACGTTATGGAGATCAAAATATTGCTCCATCTGTAGTATCCATGTTACAGGATCCTTTCCATCAAACTTCCTCATATCCATTTTTGGAATATGGTGGTTCTTCCCGCTAACATTAGAGTTTATGAAATCACAATTAACATTTATTTTGTTCTCATCATGAGGTTCTTCTACTATCTTTTCACCATTAGGAAACCTTTCTTGTATAAACTTTGTCAAACCTTCCATGTCTGCGTTTAGAAAATTCTTCATGTTTTCCATTTTCTCATCGATCTTAGCTTCCATGTCATCAATCTTAGCTTCCATGCCCACTTCCATGCCATCCATCTTAGCTTCCAAACCAACCATCTTAGCTTCCACGCCTTTCTTCAAACCATCCATCTTAGTGTCCACGCCTTTCTTCAAAACTTCCATTTCATTTTTTGTTGTTCTTTGCGAGAGCGAAATTTGCTCTTGTAATTTTGATATGTCATGTTGCCATTCTTCATCTTCATGAGTCATAGTAGAGCCTTCTGAAGGCTTAATGGGTGTTGAATTCTTTTTAGGGGCCATTTTAGAATACAATACTGATATATATTCTACACTATGCCCTTGGAATCCATTTGCAACCATCACTTGACATTCTGGTGCTGGGTATAGGAAACAATTTAATTCCTTGGCTACCTTATAATGAATAAAATTATGGGTGCTACCTGAATCAATCAACACTATTACCCTTTTCTTCTTTATATGTCCTTCTATTTTGAGAGTTTGAGGAGTGGTAATTCCTGCCAGTGCATTACACGATATGGTCGGATTCATTTCTTCTTCTTCTAGGGGTGGTTCCTGGTGTATATCCTCTTCTTGTTCATTTTCTTCTTCTTATTCACAATCTATGTAAAATAATTTCTTCTCAGCACACTTATGACCTTTAGTGTATTTGCTATCACAACTGTGGCAAAGCCCTTTTGCTCTTTTTTCTTCCAATTGTTGTGGTGTCAACCTTGTAGGTTGTGGAAATCTAGGCGTAGCAACACTTCCTTCTTTATAGAATTGAGTGGTAGGCTTCCTTGTCGCCATAATTTTACATTCAACTTTTCTTGCCAACCCGAATGCCTTCTCCAATGAATCAGGTTCCAAAACGCGAACTTCATGTTGGATGTTATCCTTTAAAGTGCCTATGAAGAGATCAATCCTGTGTTCCTCTGGAATATCAGTTACCCTTATATTCAATTTTTTGGAAGTCCTCAATGTGCTGCCCCACTAAACCCTTTTGTTTGAGATTTATCAATTGGCTAAAGAAGGTGTTGCTCTTTGTATCCTCATAATGTGCTATCATTTCCTCCGTAAAAATTGACCAAGTGACAATTTTTTTACGGGAGCAAAGCCATCGATACCATACAAATGTATTTTGTTCTAAATGTAAAGTTGCAATGCGTACCTTTGTGTGTTTTGCACGTTATGGAGATCAAAATATTGCTCCATCTGTAGTATCCATGTTACAGGATCCTTTCCATCAAACTTCCTCATATCCATTTGTGGAATATGGTGGTTCTTCCCGCCAACATTAGAGTTTATGAAATCACGATTAACATTTATTTTGTTCTCATCATGAGGTTCTTCTACTATCTTTTCAGCATTAGGAAACATTTCTTGTATCAACTTTGTCAAACCTTCCATGTCTGCTTTTAGATCATTCTTCATGTTTTCCATGTTTTCTTTCATGTCATCCATCTTAGCTTCCATGCCAGCTTCCATGCCATCCATCTTAGCTTCCACGCCTTTCTTCAAAACTTCCATTTCATTTTTTGTTGCTCTTTGCGAGAGTGAAATTTGTTGCACTTGCTCTTGTAATTTTGATAGATCATGTTGTAATTCTTCATCTTCATGAGTCATAGTAGAGCCTTCTGAAGGCTTAATGGGTGTTGAATTCTTTTTTGGGGCCATTTTAGAATCCAATATTGATATCTATTCTACAAGATTCCCTTGGAATCAATTCAACTTTATTCTTCAAACAAGACTTATGCAATTCGGAAAAAAAATACACACCTTTTACTAGCTTTTAGGAGATCGATATTGAAATTGAATTATCTCTGTAATTGAAAATCTTCGATATCTGAAATTCAGCCCCGTAGTAGCCCTCTGAAGCTTCTTTTAAATGCCACAGGTCTGACCTGATTTTGATTCTCCAAGACAAAGTTGTGTCCAATCTCCCACAATGACCTAATTCTGGACTGGTTCAGTAGAGCGAACTTGTACGAATTGCCACGTGTCACTGTTTTGTCCTTTGTCTCTGAAATTGATAGCGAAGAAACTACAGGCTGTGTACTTGTGACCACTTTTGACGGCACTCCAATCCAATATTCAGAGAGAGAGTTATTGAACTTTTCCCACGATCACCTCTTTGAGATGAAATTCAGGAGCCTGAAAAAGCACTACCTTCCACAGATCATATCTCAAAAAATATTGCGAACCAAGATCTGAAATTTTTTTATGACTTTCCTCAGGATTTCAGCTTCGTACCATATGAATTTCAGATTCTGAACCTTCGTAGAAAAAAACATTATAGCGCAAATGCCACGATGACCTGTTTAGGAGCCTGAAACAATACCTGACTTCCACAGATCATATCTCCGAACTTATTGCGAACCAAACTCTGAAATTTTTACACAAGCTTCCTCAGGATTGTTTCTTCGCACCCTAAAAATTTCAGCTTCTGAAACTTCGTAGAAAAAAAGTTATAGCGAAAATGCCACGATGACCTGTTTGGAGCAGCGAAACCCTAGAATCCAAAGCTCTGATACCAAATGTTGTGTAACCAGCTTCAAAAATAGAAGAAAAGAGATATCAACGCCTTAGAAATAAGCCACTTCGAGGGGGAACCTCCAATACATTACATAAATGAACAATTCTTGGATGATACAATTTACAAAACCTCCTTTCTATATATAGGAGTCCATGGGGCCATAATGTAATCCTAGTGGGCCACAATGTAATCCTAGCCGACCTAACAATAATAATTTAAGGGCACAATAATAACAAAATGGGGGTTACAAGGGTACAATAATAACAATAAGGGGTTTACACTAACAATAATAAGGGGCTATACTAGTGATATAGGGACCTAACAGCACCTGAGAGGAAAACAAGAAAGGTGTTTTCCGGTTCTCCTCAATGGGATGGGTTCTTGAAAGTCCTCAGCGTTTTAGATCTAAAATTCCTCTCTCTTGTTGTTGTAGAAAACCCAGACAAACATAGAACTCAATGCAAGCTCATAAGGCAAAAATGGAGAATGTGACCTAGTATAGATCCAGAGTGATCTAATGCAATGGAGGTGACTAATGAATGGGGAAAACCCTTCTATTTATAACAAAATATTAGGGCAGTCTAGAACTTGGTGCATGAATAAAATATTATTAATCGAATTCTAGAACCACCCTTTAGGAATATTTTATTATATTTTTTGGAGGGAAAAGAATTTTTGACTTGGGTCAATTCCTTTATTTATAAATAATAAATAAATAAATGATTTATTTATCATTTTAGGGAAATGATGGGAATATAATTAAATAAATAATGGCTTATTTAACTATTTATGGATGATTTAGTCAAATTTAACTAAGAATATTATTTAAATAATGATTTAAATAACTTATTCTTAGGAAATAATTAAATAAATAAGGATTTATTTAATTGATTTCCTTGTTTTGGGTTAAATATGACCAGGAAATGTAAACAAATAAGTTATTTCACATGGTGAAAGCAATTTTACTTAGGGTAAAATTGGTCTTACATGGTGTACTTGGGTTCATCTAATAATAATAGGTTAGATGACCAAAAAAATGGTGTAACACATGTCACTTATTTTGGCATCGCCATACATACACTTCCCTTTATTTGGCATTGGTTTAACACTACTATTTAAAAAGTTTTTACTCCTCAATTTTCCAAAGCAATGGGCACCACTGTTATATCTTCCATGACCCATGATAAATGGTTCCACGTGAAGCCCAAAAATTTCAAGCTTTTACTTTCCTTCTTCTCTTTGAGTTTGTTCGGTTCAAAAAGCTCCAACTATTTTTGAACTTCAATAGATGTTCAAGATTTTACTTTCCTTTTTCTCTTCGAGCTTGTTGGGTCCAAATAGCTCCAACTATTGTTGAACTTCATTAGATGTCAAACCTTCCTATTTACATTCAAGTATACAAGGCTACAAGGGCGCTCCCCACAAATAATTTAGACTCAAATCCATTCCTAATCACAGATCTGTAGAGATCCTTACCTTGTTGCAAATTTGTTAAACCAACGCATCCCTTGAGAAAGCTGGGATAGAAAAACCATCCGCTTTCAAACCACTCCTTTTCATTTCATGAAAGATATCGAGTGCTTTATTATAATTACCACACCTTGCATAAGATTTAATCATGGTATTTTGTGATACCAAATTGCAGTCAACCATTTTATCGAAAATTGGGCATGCATCTTCCAGATTGCCACACTTGATATACATTATGAAAAATTGGTATGGAGGTTAATGTTCCCCTCAATTCCATTCTGAATGATGTGGACATGGACTTTCTTGCATTGGAGTAGATATTTAAGGCTGGAACATGTTTGCAATAAAGTAGCATAGGTGTTCAAGTCAACAAAAATTCCATGTTGGTTTTCATTATGAAAAATGTGTGTTAAATTCTTTCCAATCCTACACTCTCTGTAGTGGTTATCCATACCAAGATTTTGGGATTCTATTTTATGGGTTTGAGTGGCATTGAGAGCACAAGAGTTAAAAGTAGAATTTTATATTTGTTTAAACAAAAAAATCTCTTGCCTAAGGGTTAATTTCAACTAACCTTTCAAAAACTTGTAATTGGTGGGAAAATCTTCAATATCATCAAAATAGATCAGGGTTTTCTGAGTTCATTCACAGAAGGGGCATCACCTTAGTATCTTGAGTCTTCGAAGTAGATCTTCATTGAATAATTTTGGATCTTTGTCATCTTGTTCTAGGAAGACTTGAGCTCCTCGGCTCT
This sequence comes from Pinus albicaulis, assembly GCA_034641835.2. Lineage (NCBI taxonomy): Eukaryota > Viridiplantae > Streptophyta > Pinopsida > Pinales > Pinaceae > Pinus > Pinus albicaulis. The sequence goes on along the minus strand of CM076579.1, from coordinate 981,346,654 downwards.
ATCCCTGCCATTGGAAATCCCAGGGTTCAGGAGTCAATTACTAATTGTTGATGATATCCAGATTTCGTTTGATTTCATGATCTTCATTATAAGTAGTTGGTTTTTGTATTCTCCTTCATTGTCATCAAAGAGAAGGGCTAATGACCAGTGCTGCTATTCAAAACCAAGGTTGAGGGAGAATGTAGGAGCTTCAAATTTATCCTTTAGAATGATTAATTACAAAAAATCATAATGCACAAATTTAACTTTTTATTGAAGTGTAGTTCGAATTTAACCATATTGGCACCAAATTCTCTATCTCCTGCTCCTTAGAAATCATAACTTTTGAAGGTTTTCCATTGGCTGGATGATGTTGCAATGCTCCCGATTGTGTTTATAAGTAGATGGATCTTGCTTGTTCTTTGTAAATATTTTATATATTGCTCAATTTTACTCCTACTTGTTACTAATGTAGCTGCTTTGGAACCATTATCATTAGATCAAAGTGAAGTTAGAGTCAATGATTTGCTAATTTATCTCTCTCATTCATATTACCACATTAGGTTTTGCTTGGTTGATTTGAGAATTTTTATGGGCTACTTAATCTTTAGAACTAAGGATTAAGGATTCCACATTTGTTTATTAGAGTTTTGTTTTCATAACATGGGTTTTTGTTGGATGTTGGATTTGTTGTATTTGTCCATTAGTATTACTAAACGATGTGTAGAAGTGTGTGGTTGCTAAAATTGATGGATCACAAGGATGTTATGTGCATGCACACTTGGAAAATGCTTTGAATTTAATTCCCTCTGAATGTGATCAAAGGATATAACCTCAATTATTCTGATCAACTCCATAACTCTAATCATCCACAAATCCAATAAAGAAGTATTTAAGGAAGTGTAAAATTTTAGCTGATTTATAACAACCTTTGAATCCCCTATCACTTATAAGTTTAGATTGTTGAAGTGACATAATTAAAATGACTAACATAAATGACCAATTTGTATTATTGTAGTACTTGTTAGGTAGTTTTATTTTTTCTCCTAGACTAAATTAGTCATTGACATTATCCATTTTTAGTTGTATTACGTATTAGCTAGTCGTGTATTTAAAACGTGACTAAATTAATCTTTTATGTTAGTCACTTTTAGTCAGGTCAGTTGAGATTGATAATTTTTGGTACTATTTCACTTGGAAAAGTTGTGGTGACAAAATTTTTAGTCACCTAATCACTAATTTCACCATTTTCTACTAGTGCCATGAAACAAATATTTCCAAAAGGTAGATGTAAATTTCACATCTTTATCTGAAATTACTACCTTTGGTATCCCATGCAACCTAAAAATCTCTTTCATAAATATGTTAGCAGTTTGAACTGTTTTGCAGGTAGATTGCACTGGAATGAAATGGGTTGACTTACTCACTTTATCAACTACCACCATTATAGAGTCATTTTGTCTTTTAGTCTTAGGCAGACCAGTAATAAAATCAAGCGTAATAACCTCCCATTTCCAATCAAGAATAGGTAATGGGTGAAGCAATCTGGCTGGATCATATTGTTTGGTCTTCACTTGTTGACATTCCAAACATTTTGATAAATATAGATCCACTTCTTTCTTCATGCCCAGTGAAAAATGTTCCTTCCTTAAAGCATAAATTAATTTTTGATATCCAGGGTGAGCAACATAAGTGATTTTGTGGTATTCATCTAGAATTAATTTTTTAATGATTGTGTAATTAGGAACATACATTTTGTTCTGATAAATAACATGTTGTCCTTATTTACCTCATATCCAAGCTGTCTCTCACTATTTTTTGGGTTTCTTGCTTGTTGCCACAAGAACTGATACTCAAGATCTCTCTGAGCAGCCTCGTTAATATGTTCTTCAAATGCAGCTTTTGCTTCACTAAATGAGATTTCATAAACAAAATTTGATTTTCTACTTAAAGCGTCAGCTACCTGGTTCTCCTTTCCTATCAAATTTTTAATTTCAAACTCAAATTCACTCAAGAAGGCAATCCAACGTGCTTGTCAAGCACTCAAAGCAGATTGTCTAATATAATTTGTTAAGCTACTGTGATTTGTCATCAATTTGAATATTTTTCCAAGAAAATAGTGTTGCCACATTTTTAGGGTGTGTATTACTGGTATTAACTCTAAATTGTAAGCTAAGTACTTTTTTTCATGCTCCTTTAGCTTTCGATATTCATATGTTATAACCCGACCTTCTTGCATTAGTACTCCTCCTATGCCCTCCTTACATGTGTTTATAGAAATAGTAAATTCCTTATTTGGATCAACGATTCTTAAAATAATGGCAGTAGTAAGTAAGTGTTTTAACTAAGGAATCAATGGGATAAGCCACCCTTGATAATCCTTCAATAAACCGCCTATAATACCCAGCCGTCCCCATAAAGGATCCTACATAAACCACGTTCTTAGGGACTGACCATTCCAATATAGTTCTTATTTTTTCTTGGTCTACAACTATTCCATATTTAGTAACAACATGCCCTAAGTATTGAATTTTCTCTTTGTAAAACTCACACTTATTATATTTTGTTTACAATTGGTGCTCCCTAAAATTTTGCAAAAAAAATTGCAGATGCTTTTTATGTTCCTCCGTATTTATGGAATAAACCAATATATCTTCAATAAAAATCAACACAAATTTATCCATATATTGGTGGAATATACTATTCATGAGACACATGAACGTTGTCAGAGCATTGATTCGTCTGAAAGGTAGAAATACAAATTCGGAATTCCCATAGTGAGTTCTAAAGGTTGTTTTATATATATCCTACTCTTGGATTCTAATTTGGTGGTACCTCGAATGCAAGTCAATTTTAGAGAACATTGTAGCCCATATTACTTGATCAAATAAGTCATCAATGCAGGGTAAGGGGTACTTATTCTTAATTGTTAGCTTATTTAAATCTCTATAATCAATGCATAATCAACTGCATTTTGAATTCAGACAATTCTTGGACCCTCATGCAATATGGTGTTCTGGATACATGAGCAAATCCTAGAATGAGTTCAATAGTAAAATCTATGTCTCTTTTAGGAGGTAATCCGGGAATTTCCTCATGGAAAATATCTTCAAAATATTGCACAATCGCTAGGTCTCCTAAGGTGACAATATTTTCTTTGGAATCTGAAAATCCCACTCGCACCGCATAAATTTGAAACCCCTTCCTCATGCATTTCACTAGTTTTGAAGCTATAATCGACCTTAATTTCAAAGGTCTCCTCACTCCCTGCACCTCTCGTCTCATACCTTCCTCATTTAAGTAACTAATTGTCTTGTCCTTACATTTCATAAGGGACCAATGCTTCTCCAGTCAATCCATGTCAATTAGAATGTTGTATGATCTTAGGGGAAGCACGTTCAAGTTTTTTATTATTAAATGGTCTACCAGTTCTATCGGTCAATTTTCCACCTTTGCAATCACCCTTATTTTAGCCCTCGTGGCTAGCTGGATGAGACATGGGTTTTTACATTTAACAATTTACAAATGACATTTTTCTACTATCTTAGGACTTATGTAGTTTAAACTATCCCTTGGATAAATTAAAATGCGAACGGCTTGGTTGAATATTTTACCTTCAAACTCCACCATGGTAGGTTGGTACTCTACCTAGTGGTACTCCAGTGCAATGTTAAATCCTGGGCAAACTTCTTACTACTTCCCCTACAATAGATTCCTCTTGAATCTGTGCTACTAGCTCTGACCCTTTTCAGTAAGGACAATTTTTGACATAATGTGGTCCCGACATCCCTAACACTATAATGGAGGCCTATTTTTTTATTCCAACTCATATTTTTTAGGTTGTTCAATAGATTTCATTTCATTCTGCAATTTTGGCTTTTGTTGGGTCTTTCCTAGATTCTTGTTCGATTAATTTTTATAGGATCTCTTTAAATTTACTGTATTCAATCCCTTTATATTGTGTGAAGGTTCGTGCCCCTTCTTTTTTATCCACTTCTTGCTATTTTTTCCTTTGTGCTTCATTTGCTGGTAGCCTATTTAGGCTTTTCTAATAACCTCATCCATATTTTTGGGGTTATCGAATTCTAACCGCTCCTTCATGAATACTGGTAGGCTGCTGAAATTTTTCCCTTTTCTCAAGTATGTAGGGAACATATCTTAAAATGGAGGTAAATTTTTTATAAATTCATCCATAGGAAGATGCCCTAACCAGAGACCATGAAATTCCTTTGATTTTTCATCATAAAATCGCTCAGTTAAATATTTATCTTTAAAATGTTTTTGAAAATCTTTCCTAGGTTACTTCTTCCTCATCAATTCTTCTCACTATTTTCACTTCTTCGCACCATAAGGTGGCCTTGCCTTGAAATTGATACATTTTTAGTCGAGCTTTCACATTGTGATCATATTCATAAACCTGAAAATACTTCATATCAATAATCCAAGCTTCAAAAACCTCCTCTTGCTCACCATCAAATGTCAGAGGTTTAATTTTTTGAACTCTCCATGCAATTCTAGCTTCTGTCTCTTAGGCCCATATGATCCAAAACATTATTATATTCCTCCTCATATTCTCTTGGTCGCCCTCCGAATTAGGGTGAACATCTCTCTGTTTGTGTGTTCTAGTTTTTTTTTCCATGTTCTGGACTTGGATTATTATGTCGATGGTTTTGTCGATCTGGCAGGATTTTCATAACTTTCTCTTGTTCTTGCATCAACCTTTCATTATCTACTCTCAACCTTTCCATTTCATTCTTCAATTCTTGTACTATTTCAAATAGGGCAGTATTGGTATTTCAAGATTCTTCTCCCAACTGTTCCCACATATTGGGGTTAACTTTTGTATATGGTATTGAACCAACTCCTATAGTTGGTCTTACTGGCATAGGTCCAACTCTCCTCGTCGTGCCTCTTTTATTTCACTTTGTTCACACAACAAATTGTGTTAATATCACACGTACTCAATTAATGTTGGAACGTGGCTTTGATACCACTTGTCACAAATCTTACCACACACACACACAGATATATATATATAATCCGTCACAACAATAAGACATGTCACATCACACATTAACGGGACACTACACATACTATAGATTAGTATTTTTATTTTATACCTACAAATGTTAAATTTAATGAAATGTTTATAAAAAAAATACAACTTTTTAACCACACAAGTATAACATGTAATATGGCCCCTTCCTCCCCCGTACCACCTAGTGACAATACACAAACACATCTAAGGTTATATGGAATTAATGACAAACTCTCTTGAACCCTTCTTGATCCTCCACATGACGCTACGGATCTCGAACCCTGGGACTAAATCAATGGTTCTCCTTGCAACCCTACGTTCAATGGTATAGATGTAATGGAGTCTATTGAGGTAACTGAATCCCCTCTCTAGTGCCACCGAGGGCTCATTCTACATTTGATTCTTCAAAAAAAATGGCTCTGCAACTCCAACGATGCAGCATCCTAGGCGTTCTTGTCTCATGAAAATGTCCTCCCAAAACTCGTAAGTCCATTAAAACGTTCCTTTTTGTTAATTGATTTTTTAACAAGACAAGTTCACAGACTACATGTTCCTTTGTTTCCACAAATCTGTAATGGGGTTCTATAGGTGTTATCCATGGTTGTGTATTACAATTAGTGTTTGTTGCTCTCAAATTTCTCTTGCACAAACTGGGTAACATGGTTGGATCCCCTTTTTTGTTAACAGACTTACAGGGTTATTACATGATTTGTTTTAAAACTTAACACTCAATATTGTTACAATCACAGAGTTTGTATGAGGTTTCTTCTTCATTTCTCAGGTATTGGTGATTGCATGCCTTGTTATGTTTTTCTTTAATCTTTGCATTTTTTTTTTACTGCATTTATCATTCAGATCTTCCATTTTACGATAGTTTGTATTTTTTATGTTGTCGAGAGGTGAGATTTATGTCGGTTACAAGTTTATTTAAGGTTACAAAACCCCAAGGTCATAGAATTATGATTATTTCCTTTCCAGGTTAGAACCTTAGCCTTTCTCGACTAGGTTTTGTCTAGTCGACGTTGATTCATTCGTTAATTCCAATATCCAGGAAATGGAAAAGTAGTTAGGATTTAGGGTTTTATTGGGCATTTTCTCTCTAGTGAACTTTTTGGGTTTAAGCCAATGATTTAGCTACAACTTGTTTTTTTTTTAAATGTTTAATGAAAAGATTCATTATGGTGCGACCATGATTACAAGCCAACGAACTTGTTGTGATTTGAGTTCCATTTAATAGTTAATATGATTTTGTGGATATGACCTTGCCCACCATATGTTTTTCTGTACTAAAAGCTGGAATGAAATAATTTTTGTGAATGGTAGTCTCTCCATATTTACTCATGTTTTCGTGGTTCTATAATACGTTTTTTATTGTTATTTTGACTCTATAACTATGTGACGCATTTGTTGTGTATCTTTTCTTGTATATCTTTATTATGATTATGCATAAATACAACCCTTTTTATATGGAATTTTACCAAGACATTGTATAATAATCAGTACAATTTTCACTTGTTTCTCTATTTGTATGAATTTCCTTGTTTGAGTTTTTAGCTATTTTGCATTTTATAAATTAAATACATGATAATTTACATTGGTGTTTACCAATATTTTGTGACTTAGTCAGTACGGGGAAGATTTGAGGGACTGTTCTTGGGCTGCCGAGAACGGCTAGGCCTAGGAACTAACCCACTAATCTCCTAGTTGTCTTTTATTTTCTCTGTATTACAAGACCCTAGAGTTATGCTATGGGACATAATTCATGTCACACTTGAGCTTGTCATTCTTTTAGCAGTGTCCTATCTAGCACTTGTTAGAGGCTCTATCTAGCATTTTGTTTAGAAGTTAACCCTCGACAAAACTTTATTTCCGAAAATTTTTTTGTTGCTGCTTATGCCCTGCAACAAAAATTGTCTAACACCATATCTAACATGATTACTGAGTTCATAACTGGCATAACAATTCATGTAAGATATTTTATTACTAGTCATCAAATTAGTAAGGTTCATTAAACAATACTTTAAAAAATATTCAACACTTCATTCATTCTTTTTCTACTCGTAAGGATCAAAACAGTTCTTACAACACACTTCAATTCATTTATCATTCTATTAGTAGTAGTCAGAACAATATTACCACATACATCTTTTCATTTATCAGTCTACTAGTAATACTCAAAACAATATTTACAACACACATATTTTCATTTATCATTCTATTAGTAATACTAAAAACAATATTTACGACACACATCTTTCCATGCTAATATAATACTAATTTGTGCTATCCTGATTTTCTCACGCAAGTGGTCATAACCACATGAAAAAGAAGGTTCATCCCTACCAATGAGGTCAGTTTGTGAACTGCATCTCCCCTTGAGCTATCCTCATTAACAGGGCTTTCTTCTAGAAAGTATTGCACACAAATTCTGCATGTGACTATTTGGTCCGAACAATACTTAGTCAAGGACAATTTCCGTCCACGAAGATTCCTCTGGCCAACCAATAGGAAAGTTGTGTCCTTTTAACAGTCTTCTCAACTCTTGTATTTCTTCTTCTTCAGGTCACCTCAGGTTCACTGTACCATCTCGGTTACATTTTTTTTGAGAATTTTGTTCCTTCCAGGAGAAGTTTGGGCAGGTAACCGCCTGACCCATAACTTTCCAACTATCCTGACATGTGAGTCATTTAACCTTACCTTCTCACGTGGTTAACTCCTTACGTAAGCATTAATTCTTTCATAATACAACCAAATATTTCCTACTTAACATCTGACCTTTACATGGTCTGCAAAGTAATATAATGACTTTAATGAGAGTAAAAGTAATATTTACAAGTTACCTAGGGTTGTGACACTATTCAATATGGAATTGCATATGTCATTTAAGAAAATCAGTAATAAACAAAATATTTCACAGCCAATTATAACAAATATATTTCAATATTCACTTTATATAAAATATTTCAATTTTATAGGTATTTGAATATCTGTATATATATAAGATGGATCTAGGTTGGTGATATGTGTGTTATGTATTAACTCTCTAGGATATATATATATATATAGTTAAGATGGATCTAGGTTGGTGATATGTGTGTGGTGTGTGTATATATATCCTAGAGAGTTAATACATAACACACATGTCACCAACCTAGATCCATCTTAACTTTGGATCTACCAAAAGCTGAGAGGGATCATATCTCTTGAGGTGCAAACCTCTTTTAGAATGAAAAGAGATTTGATCCCTCAAGGCTCCTAGTAGATTCAAAGCTAAGATGGATCTATGCTAGTTTAATTATTAGTCTATAAATAACGGGTAGTCTTAAAATTTGGTAAATTGACCCATAAAACAATAGATTTTCTAGCCAAATTTTGGTAAAATCTCCTACTACCAGTTTTTTTAGGAAAAAAAATTGCCAGTTTAGGAAAAAAAAATAGTCGAATTTACTCGGTGAGTAGACAACTTCTTTAAATAATCTACATTAGAGAAGAATATTATGGGAAAAACATGGTTTAATAATACCATGAGAAAATAAGGTTCCATGATAGAAAATACTATGGGAAAATGACTTTAATTTTAATTTTAATATTGACCTATCCAAAATATTAAGCATTACAACATCTCTACCATGTCAGGCTCGAGTGGTGCAATTAACATAAATTTATTTTAACTTGATATTTATTTAAACATGCTTAGATTCATCTTAACTCTGGATCAATGAAGTGTTGAGAGGCATAAGTCTCTTTTCACACTAAAATTGGTTTGCATCTTAATAATTTGATCCCTCTAGGCCCTTGGTAAATCCCGAATTAAAATGGATCTAAGTTGGTATAATTATTAATTAAATTATAAATAGAAATAGAATTATTAATTGTATATCTTTTATTTTGATTGAGTCAAAATGTTAAACAAAACAATACAACGTCTCTAGTGTATCTTACTAAGACACATATGCTTGTGTAAAAAATTAAGCCATACATATCCAAGTATAAAATATCTAATAAATTTAAAATTAACACAGAATAAAAATTATTTTAACTCATGTATATATATATACATGAGTCAAATGTTTTTTTTTAAGCTCTCTTTTAATATATATTATATATATATATATATATATATATATTAAAAGAGAGCTTAAAAAAAAACATTTGACTTTCATTATTACTCATATTATATTAAGTTAGATGATACCAAACAAGCTCTAATGTAATAAACTTAACACATTTATTTAGATTACAATCCCTCCCCCGTGGTCGAGGCTTTTACATCTAGCAAGTGTTCAGGAGAGTGGTCGCTCTATTTTCAGATAGACTCACATGGGATTTGGGGAATGGACAGAACATATTTTTGGGCCTTGATAGCATCTGTGCTTTACCACCGAAACCTAGAATGGATATCAGGCTTCAACACGCACTTTATCATAGAGGAATTCTTTACTGAAGTCAGGTTATTTCACATTGGCAACAGGGTTGCTCGAAATGGAAATCTCCAGTTCAATTTGGGTTTTCGGGTCAGAATGTAATAGAATGGAAATAATAGAGCAATATGTTGAGATCTACGGGTTTCTGTCTTCATCCCTTGGGGGATAAAATGGTATGGGTAGGTAAAATGGTGCAAGCATCTACAGTTGTGGCGAGCATCTACAGTGGAATCATCTCACAAAAAATACAATGCACTGAGTCATATGTTTTCAGCAACTTCTCGAAAAGACCCATCCCTATTAAGATCATCTTGTTTATTTGGTTGGTCTAGAGAAATAAAATTCTCACTTGGGATAACTTGGCTAAGAGGGGGTTCCAGGGACCTAGGCGATGCCCTTTCTGCAAGCAGAAGTTGGAAACAATAACTCATCTCTCCTTAACCTTCCCTGTCGTACTCTCCATCTAGCATTGGTTTACCGTGTTATTAAAGGATCCAAACTGGCTACCTCTCAACATCATCCATAATATAATTTCCTGGGAGAGAACTGATATGAAATTCTAATCTCTCCCTTTCTTTTTCTTGTGGGAAATCTAGTTGGCTAGAAAATGTCACATTTCTTAGGGTAATGCTATAATATCCTCTCGTATTTACCGTTCTATCATGTCTTGGGTTGACTGTAATCCTTCCTCCCCTCATCCTACCAAGGATCTTTCTCTACACCTCCTCCCTCCACCTATTTCCCTACCGGCTGATTGTTTTGATGGGGTAGAACAAATGGGTTTATTTGGTTGCGGTGCATGGATCAAATTGGACAACAACGAAGAATATCACATTTTCTGAAATGGAGGCACGGGCACGAACACAAAGGCATATATCCTGGCATTATGGAGTTTACTATGGATTGCTTACAATTTGAAAATCGGGATGCTACACATTTTTGCGGATTCAAAAATAGACATAGACGAGTTTAATGGTCAATCCAACCTTCAACCTCCTGCACTACTATGTTGGATTAACCGCATCAAATACCTTATTCTCTGAGTTCATGTTCCTCAAATTCAACATATCATCAGGGATGTCAAAACAACGGCAGATTACCTCTCGAAGAAAGGCTTAAAGGAACGCTTTAGACATATTCATGTTCATCATTTCAAGGATGGACAGAGGCAAGAAGACAATACCATACAACTTCCATGATCTTACTTCTAGCGGGGCCCAGTTTTTGGTTTATCTCTTTCTCCCTTTTTTTGTGCTTACTGTTTGTAAAATTTTGGTATTTGTTATCTACTTTCAAATAGTGTAGCTAGGTTTGTATATATTTTCGTTGGCTGGGTATATGACACTCTTTTCTACTAGGAAAATGGCAGTTTTTTGGTATCCGAATGAGAAATTAAAGTCTTAGTTGCCCTCACTTAGCTGGGCTAGAACAAATGTATCTGATAAGATTGGAATATGTGGATCCTTAATGAAAATTTAGAACAAATGTATCAGATAAGATTGGAATATGGGGATCCTTGATGAAAATTTCTTAATTATGTATTGTTTTGCTTATCACTAATACAAATAGAGTGTTTTTTCTGCTTTGAAAAGAAAAACTTAACTTTTTACAACTGGGGAAAATGAATAAATAATAACATTGATTTAACTGTTATATTTTGTAAGGTGCCTTTATTTTATGTTATATTACTATTAATTAGTTTACGGTATTAACCTTATGTTTTATAAGCCACCTTATATATATATATATATATATAATGTTAAATTTGATAATTATTTAAAACAATAAATTAAAATATGTATACATTTAGAAATAGCACACACACACACACACACACACACACACACACACACACACACACACACACACACACACATACATACACATACATACATATATATATATATATATATATATATATATATATATATATATATAATGTTAAATTTCATAATTATTTAAAACAATAAATTAAAATATGTATACATTTAGAAATAGTGCATCTAGTTGTTAATTGACTATTCTATTGTGTTAGATTTTCCCCTTTTCTACCATATTCGACATTAATTTTAACTTGAAATTTATTTAAAAATATCTAGATCCATCTTAACTCCAGATCAATGATGTGTTGAGAGGCATAAGTCTCTTTTCACTCTAAAAGAGGTTTGCATCTCAAGAATTTGATCCTTCTGAGGGCATCTAAGTTGGTCTAATTATTAAATATAATTATAAATATAAATATCATTATTAATTTATGTTTATTTTTATATTATTTTGACTGAATCAAAATGTTAAACAAAACATTACAACATCTCTACTATAGTGGCCTTAGAGCGTCTTTACACATTTAAATATTTACAGTTTAAAAAAACTATATATTCTTTTAAAAATACGAGAAATTACACACAAATAGCTCTTAATATATATACTCTTTTTTTTCAAATGAAAAAAACATTGTGCTTTGTAGTAATCAAAACCAATACATAGTACATCATACAGTGTATATATGCAATCTTCAAATAAAATTAACAATACACTGCCTCGGTCATAGGCATAAAAATAAAAGATGTTAATACATATAATAGTGGATCTATATAATATTGAAACATTTCATTATATGCATCTAACATTTGTCATATTCAATATGTAAAGAAATGTAGTAGAAAGCAACATATACTTGAAAAATGTCAACTGGTATCGATATAAGGGAGTTGGATTCCCTTTAAAATTAATATATATTTAAAATAATACTAAAATTAAAATATAAGGAAAAAAAATTAATTAATTTTTATATATCTCTGTATATATTACTAAATTTAAAATTAAAATTAAAACCATTGATTTTCATTATTACTCATATTATTTGAAGTTAGATGATGCCAAACAAGCTCAAATGTAATAAACTTAACATTTTACATTTATTGTTAGATCTAAGACTTGTGTGATCCATAATGTAGATAAATGTCTTTCGGATTAATCACATCATTAGGATTTGATCGATGTTTCAAACCATCTAATGTGGTTCATCCTTAGGACAAGGTAAAGAAAGAAACCAATCTTATTGAATAAATAGTAAGGATGTGACATTGCCCGGTAATAGTTGTTAAAACTAGTCACTAGAAACTAGCTATTATTTGACTAGTTAGTTAATAAGATATAATATTAAAAGTTTTTAAGATTTTAAGAAAAAATATTAAAGAATAATTTAGAATTTAATAATTTAATAAAATGATTAAATTCTAGTTATTATAATAAGGGAAGGGATAAATACTAAAAGAGGGAATAATATTAAAAAATTTAGGATTTAAATTTTAAGCTTTTAAGAATATTATTAAAAGGGTTAATAAATAATCTAGAAGAATTTAAAAATGAATAATGTAATAAAATGATTAAAAACAATAATTATAATAAGTGGAGAAAGGGTATATGTATATATATATATATATATATATATATATATATATATATATATATATATATATATATATATATATGAAAAATAAAAGGTAAAAGAAACAAAATTATAATATAAAATAGCAAAAAAGAAAATTATATAAAGACCCTAACCAAAGAAAAAGAGAAAATGATAAAGAAAAGAGAGGAAAATTTAAAAACAAAGGGTCAGAAATAAAACCAAAGAGAGAAGAAAAAAATAAAGACAAAAGGCGAAAGGAATCCAATGCAAAGGGGAGAAAACACCTAGAGAGGGTCGGAGTCCAACTCTTAATTTTTATCCATCATCTCTGTTGAGATTCTTAGGGTGTCTTTCAATTTCAATAGCCTCCCTCAGCTTCCTATGATGGAAATGATCAACCGTAGCGATGACTTTGGAGTCTTCAATCCATACATGGTGGCATGATTCCTCAGCATGTTCTGGAAGAGCAGAATTGCAGGATCGATTGTGCCTAATGTCTGCAGCATGCTCCTTGATTCTTTGTTTAATTGATCAACCAGTTTCACCAATATAAGGAGTACCATAGGAGCACGACACCATATAAACCCCTTTCAATTCCTTTGGGTCTATAGGATTCATGAAAGATCCGAGACAATTCTTGATAGTACCGAGAGTTTGGAACGAAGAGGAGACATTGTTTTTCCTGAGGACATGGGCAATCTTGTCCGTGGTCCCTTAGATAAACGGATGCATCATTAATTCGTCAAAATATGTAGGGATGCATCATTGATTACATTCAAGTATACAAGGCTACAAGGGCACTCCCCACAAATAATTTAGACTCAAATCCATTCCTAATCAAAGATCTCTAGAGATCCTTACCTTGTTGCAAAGTAGTTAAACCAACGCATGCCTTGAGAAATCTAGGATAGAAAAAACCATCCGCTTTCACCCCAATCCTTTGCATTTCATGAAATATATTGAGCTCTTTATTATAATTCTCAAACCTTGCATAAGATGCAATCATGGTAATTTGTGATACCAAATTGCGGTCAACCATTTTATCGAAAATTGGGCATGCATCTTCCAGATCACCACACTAGGTATACATTTCGAAAAATTGGTATGGAGGTTAATGTTCCCCTCAACGCCATTATGAATGATGTGGGCATGGACTTGCTTGCATTGGAGTAAATATTTAAGGTTGGAACATGTTTTCAATAAAGTAGCATATGTGTTCAAGTCAACACAGATTCCATGTCGCTTTTCATTATGAAAAACATGTGTTAAATTCTTCCCAATCCTATGCTCTCTACAGTGGTTATCCATACCAAGATTTTGGGATTCTATTTTATGGGTTTGAGTAGTGTTGAGAGAAAGGGAGGTAAACATAGAAGTCAATAGTTGTTTAAATAAATAATTTCTCTTGCGTGAGGGTTAATTTCAACTAACATTTCAAAAACTTGTAATTGGTCGGAAAATCTTCAGTATCATCGAAATCGATTAGAGTTTTTCGATTTCATTCGCAGAAAGGGCATCACCTTAGTATCTTGAGTCCTGGAAATAGATCTTCCTTGCAGCATTGTGGATATTCATCATCTTGTTCTGGGAAAAATTAAGTTCCTCAGCTCTGTCCCTGCCATTGGAAACCCTAGGATTCAGGGATCAATTACTAAATGTTGATGATATCCAGATGTCGTTTGATTTCATGATCTTCATTATAAGTGGTTGGTTTTTGTATTCTCCTTCATCGCCATCAAAGAAAAGCGCTAATTACCAGTGCTGCTATTCAAAATCTAGGCTGAGGGAGAATGTAGGAGCTTCAAATTCATCCTTTAGAATGATTAATTACAAAAATTTGTAATGCAAAAATTTAAATTTTTATTGAAATGTAGTTCGAATTTAACCATATTGGCGCCAAATGCTCTATCTCCTACTCCTTGGAAATCAAAACTTTTGGAGGTTATCTAATGGCGGGATGATGTTGCAATGCTCCCTATTGTGTTTATAAGTAGATGGATCTTGCTTGTTCTTTGTAAATATTATTATTTATATGATCAATTTTACTCCTACTCATTACTAATGTAGATGATTTGGAACCATTTTCATTGGATCAGAGTGAAGTTAGAGTTGATGATTTTCCAATTTATCTCTCACCTTATTCATATTACCACATTAGATTTTGCTTGGTTGATTTTAGCATTTGTATGGGCTGCTTAATCTTTAGAACTAAGGATTAAGGATTCCACATGTGTTTATTAGTGTTTCATTTTCATTACATGGGTTTTTTTTGGATGTTGTCTTTGTTGTATTTGTCCATTAGTATTTCTAAATGATGTGTAGAAGTATGAGGTTGCTAAATTTGATGGTTCACAAGGATGTTATGTGCATGCACACTTGACAAATGCTTTGAATTTAATTCCATGTGAATGTAAACAAAAGATATAACCCTGAATATTCTAATCAACTCCATAACTTTAATCATCCACAATTCCAATAAAGAATTCTTTAAGGAAGTGTAACCTTTTATCCAATTCATAACAACCTTTGAATCACCTATCACTTGTAAGTTTAGATTGTTAAAATGACACAATTAAAATGACTAACATAAATGACCAATTTGTATCAATGTAGTACTTGTTCGGTAGTTTAATTTTTTCTCCTAGACTAAATTAGTCATTCGTGTTAGTCATTTTTAGTTGTATTGCGTATTATCTAGTCATATATTTTAACTCGTGACTAAATTAGTTGTTTATGTTAGTCATTTTTAGTTGGGCCAGTTGAGATTGATAATTTTTTGTAGTTTTCACTTGGAAAAGTTGTGGTGACTAACTTTTTTAGTCACCTAGTCACTAATTTCATCATTTTCTACTAGTGCCATGAAAAAATATTTCCAAAAGGCAGATGTAAAATTTCACATCTTTATCCGAAATTACTACCTTTGGTATCCTGTGCAACCTAAAAATCTCTTTCATAAATATGTTAGCATTTTGAACTATTTTGTAGGTAGATTGCACTGGAATGAAATGGGTTGACTTACTCAGTTTATTGACTACCACCATTATAGAGTCATTTTTTATTTTAGTATTAGGTAGACCAGTAATAAAATCAAGCGTAATAACCTCCCATTTCCACTCAAGAATAGGTAATGGGTGAACCAATCTGTTTGGATCTTGGTGTTCGGTATTAACTTGTTGACATTCCAAAAACTTTGATAAATCTAGATCCACTTCTTTCTTCATGCCCGGCCAAAAATATTCCTTCCTTAAAGAAAAAACTAATTTTTGATATTTAGGGTGGGAAATATAAGGGATTTTGTGGTATTCATCTAGAATTAATTGTTTAATGATTGTAAAATTAGGAACATGCATTTTGTTCCGATAAATCAATATGTTGTCCTTATTCACCTCATATCCAAGTTGTCTCTCACTATTTTTTGGGTTTCTCGCTTGCTGCCACAAGAACTAATACTCGGGATCTCTCCGAGAAGCCTCGTTAATATGTTCTTTAAATGTAGTTTTTGCTTCACTAAATGAGATTTCACAAACAAAATTCAATTTTCTACTCAAAGCGTCATCTACCCTACTCTCATTTCCTTTCAAATGTTTGACTTCAAAATCAAATTCGCTCAGGAAGGCAATCCAATGTGCTTGTTGAGCACTCAAAGCATATTGTTTAATATAATCTGTTAAGCTACTGTGATCTGTCATCAATGTGAATCTTTTTCCAAGAAAATAGTGTTGCCGCATTTTTAGGGAGTGGATTACTACTATTAGCTCTAAATCGTAAGTTAAGTACTTTTGTTCATGCTCCTTTAGCTTCCGAGATTCATATGCTATAACCCGACCTTCTTGCATTAGTACTTCTCCTACGCCCTCCTTACATGTGTTTATATAAACAGTAAATTCCTTATTTGGATCAACAATTCTTAAAATAAGGGCAGTAGTAAGTAAGTGTTTTAACTGATCAAAAATGTTTTTTCACTCAACCGTCCACTTGAAGCTTCTCCCTTTCTTTTATAGGGAATAAATGGGATAATTCACCATTGATAATCCTTTAATAAACTGCCTATAATACCCAACCATCCCCATAAAGGATCGTATATAAACCATGTTCTTAGGGACTAACCATTCCATTATAGTTCTTGTTTTTTCTGGGCATACAACTATTCCATCGTTAGTAATAACATGCCCTAAGTATTGAAAATTCTCTTTCTAAAACTCACACACATTGTATTTTGTCTACAATTGGTGCTCCCTCAAAGTTTGCAAAAAAAATTGCAGATGCTTTTTATGCTCCTCCATATTTCTGGAATAAACCAATATATCGTCAATAAAAATCAACACAAATTTATCCAAATATTGGTGGAATATGCTATTCACGAGACACATGAGCGTTGTTAGAGCATTGGTTAGTCCCCGAATGCAGATCAATTTAAGAGAACATCGTAGCCCATTTTACCTTAACAAATAAGTCATCAATGCAGGGTAAGGGTTACTTATTCTTAAACGTTAGCTTATTTAACTGTCTATAGTCAATGCACAATAATAAAGTGGCGTCTTTCTTCCTAAAAAAAGTATTGGAGCTCCCCAAGGGGAGACGCTTGGGTGAATCTATTTCTTTTCTAGCAATTCTTGCAGGTGCATTTTGAATTCATACATTTTTTGGAAACTCATGTGATATGGTGTTCTGGATATAGGAGCAACTCCTGGAATAAGTTCAATAGTAAAATCTAATTCTCTTTTAGGAGGTAATCTAGGAATTTCCTCACAGAAAACATCTGTAAAATATTTCACAATAGGTAGGTCTCCTAAGGTGGGAGTCTTTTCTTTGGAATTTGAAAATCCCACTCGCACCGCATAAATTTGACACCCCTTTCTCATGCATTTCACCAGTTTTGAAGTTGTAATCGACCTTAAATTCAAAGGTCTCCTCACTCCCTATACCTCTTGTCTCATACCTTCCTCATTTAAGTAACTAATTGTCTTTTCCTTACATTTTATAAGGAACCAATGCTTCTCCAGCCAATCCATGCCAATTAGAGTGTTGTATGATCCTAGGGATATCACATTCAAGTTTTGTATTATTAAATGGTCTACCAATTCTATCGGGCAATTTTCCACCTTTGTTATCACCCTTGTTTTAGCCCCCGTGGCTAGTTGGACTGGCCATGGGTTTTTAAATTTAACAACTTAAAAACGCCATTTTTCTACTATCTTAGGACTTATGTAATTTAAACTAGCCCCTAGATAAATTAATATTGACACGACTTGGTTGAATAGTTTACCTTCAAACTCCACTATGGTAGGTTGGTACTCTACCTGGTGATCTTCCAGTGCAATGTTAATCTTGGGCAAACTTCTTACTACTTCCCATACAGTACATGCCACTTGAATCTATGCTACTAGCTCTGCCCCTTTTTGGTAAGGAAACTTTTTCACGTAATGTGGTCGCCCACATCCCTAACACTGTAATGGAGGCTTATTTGGTGATTCCAACTCATATTTGTTAGGTTGTTCAATAGATTTCATTTCATTATGCAATGTTGGCTTTTGTTGGGTCTTCAATCCCTTTATATTGTGTGAAGGTTTGTGCCCCTTCATTTTTTACCACTTCTTGTTATTGTCTCCTTTATGCTTCATTTTTTGATAGCATATTTATCCTTTTCTAATAACCTCGTCCATAGTTTCGGGGTTGTCAAATTCTAGCTACTCCTTCATGAATACTGGCAGACTTCTCATAAATTGTTGAACTTTCACCCTTTCCTCAAGTATGTAGGGAACATATCTTACCATGGAGGTAAATTTTGTTATAAATTCATCCATAAAAATATGCCCTAACCATAGACCATGAAATTCCTTTGATTTTTCATCATAAAATCGCTCAATTAAATATTTATCTTTACAATGTTTTTGAAAATCTTCCTAGGTTACTTCTTGCTCATGAATTCTTATCGTTTTTTTCACTTCTTTGCACCATAAGGTAGCCTTTCCTTACAATTGATAGATTTCCATTCGAGCTTTCAGATTGTGATCGTATTCATAAATCTGGAAATACGTATTCATATTAATAAGCCAGGCTTCAACAACCTCCTCTTACTCACCATCAAATGTCAGATGTTTAATTTTTTTTAACTCTCCCTGAAATTCTAGCTTCTATCTCTTAGGCTCCTATGATCCAAAACATTATTAGATTCCTCCTCATTATTCTCTTGGTCGCCCTCCAAATTCGAGTGATCATCTCTCTGCTTATGTGTTCCAGTTTTGTTTCCATGTTTTGGACTTGGATTAGTATGTCGATGGTTTTGTCGATATGACAAGATTTTCATAACTTTCTCATGTTCTTGCATCAACCTTTCATTATCTGCTCTCAACCTTGCCATTTCATTCTGCAATTCTTGCATTGTTTCAAATAGGGAAGTATTGGCATTTCAATATTCTTCTCCCAATTGTACCCGCATCTCGGGGTTAAATTCTGTAGATGGTATTGAACCAAATCCTATAGTCGGTATTACTGGCATAGGTCCAACTCTCCTCATCTTGCCTCTTTTCTTTCACTTTGTTCACACAAAAAATTGTGTTAATCTCCCACGTACTCAATTAGGCCACAATGTTGGGACGTGGCTCTCATACCACTTGTCACAACTCTTACTACGTGTATATACATATATATAATCAGTCACAATAATAAGATGTGTCACATCACACATTAACTAGACACTACACATATTATAGATTAAAATGTTTATTTTATACCCGCAAGTGTTAAATGTAATGAAGTGCTTACAAAAAAATTACAACTTGTTAACCACACAAGTCTAACATTTAATATGGCCCCTTCCTCCACCATACCACCTAGTGACTATACACAAACACCTGTAGGGTTATATGGAATTAATGACAAAATCTCTTGAACCCTTCTTGATCCTCCACCCGGCGTTACAGATCTCAAACCCTGGGACTACATCAATGGTTCTCCTCGCAACCCTACGATAACGGTATGGATGTAATGGAGTATGTTGAGGTAACTAAATCCCATCTCCAGCGCCATCGAGGACTCATTATGCATCTGCTTCTTCGAAAAAAATTGGCTCTGCAACTCCAGTGATTGCAACTTCCTAGGTGTTCTTGTCTCAAGAAAATATCCTCCCAAAACTCGTAAGTCCATTACAATGTTCCTTTTTGTTAATTTATTTCTTAACAAGACAAGTCCTCAGAGTACATGTTCCTTTGTTTCCACAGATCTATAATTGGATTCTCTAGATGTTATCTATGCTTGTGTTTTACAGTTAGTGTTTGTTGCTCTTGGATTTTTCCTGCGCAAACTGGGTAACACGGTTGGATCCCCTTTTTTTGTTTACAAACTTGTAGGGTTATTACATGATTTGTTTTAAAACTTAACGCTCAATATTGTTATAATGACAGGGTTTGTATGAGGTTTCTTCTTCATTGCTCATGTATTGGTGATTGCATGCCTTGATCTATTTTTCTTTAATCTTTTCCTTCTTTTTTTTACTGAATTTATCGTTCAGACCTTCCATCTTATGATAGTTTGTATTTTTTTTTTGTTGATAGGTGAGATTTATTGACTAGTTGCAAGTTTTATTTAAGGTTGCAAAACCCCAGGGTCACTGACTTATGATTCTTTCTTTTCCATGTTAAAATCTCAGCCTTTCTCGACTAGGGTTTATCCAGTTGACGTTGATTCAATCATTAATTCCAATCTTCATGAATTGGAAAAGTAGGTAGGGTTTAGGGTTTTAATGGACATTTTCTCTCTAGTGAAATTTTTGGGTTTAAGCCAAGAATATGGCTACAACTTGTTTTTTTTGAAATTTTTAATGCAAAGATTCATTATGGTTCGACCATGATTACAAGCCAACAAACTTGTTGTGATTTGAGTTCCATTTAACAGTTAATATGATTTTTTGGATATGACCTCACCCACCATATGTTTTTTTGTATTAAAAGCTGGAATGAAATCATTTTTGTGAATGGTAGTCTCTCCATATTTACTCATTTTTTCATGGTTCGATAATACGTTGTTTGTTGTTATTTTGACTCTAAAACTACGAGATGCATTTGTTGTGTATCTTTTCTTGTATATCTTTATTATGATTCTAGGTAAATACAACCCTTTTTATATTTCCTTTTACCACGACATTGTATTATAATCGATACAATTTTCACTTGTTGTTGTATTTGTATGAATGTCCTTGTTTGATTTTTTTTTGCTCTTTTTTTTTTACAAATTAAATACAGGATAATTTACACTAGTATTTACCATTAGTTTGTGACTTAGTCAGTACGGGGAAGATTTGAGGGACTGTTCTTGGGCTGTCGTGAAGGGCTAGGCCCAAGAACTAACCCACTAATCGCCTAGTTGTCTTATATTTTCTCTTTATTACAAGACCCTAGAGTTATGCTATGGGACATAATTCCCTCTTGGGCTACCCTCTGCTCAGGCTATTTCCTGTCACACTCGAGCTTGTAATTATTTTAGTAATTTCCTATCTAGCACTTGTTAGAGGCTCTATCTAGCATTTTGTTTACAAGTTAACCCTCGACAAAACTTTATTTCCAAAAATATTTCTGTTGTCGCTTATGCCCTGCAACAGAAATTGTCTAAACCCATCTCTAACATGAGTACTGAGTTCATAACTGGCATAAAAATTCCTATAATATCTTTTATTACTAATCATCAAATTAGTAGGGTTCATTAAGCAATACATAAATATTCAACACCTCACTCATTCCCTTTCTGCTGGTAAGGATCAAAACAGTTCTTACAACACACTTCAATTCATTTATCATTTTATTAGTAGTAGTCAGAACAATACTACCACATACATATTTTCATTTATTAGTCTACTAGTAATACTCAAAACAATATTTACAACACACATCTTTCATTTATTAGTCTACTAGTAATACTAAAAACAATATTTACGACACACGTCTTTCCATGCTAATGCAATATGTATCTGTGTTATCTTGATTTTCTCACGCAAGTGGCCACAACCAGATGAAAAAGAAGGTTCATCCCTATCAATGAGATCAATCTATGAACAACATCTCCCCCTAAGCTATCCTTATTAACATGGTTTTCTTCTAGACAGTACTGCACACAAATTCTGCCTGTGACTATTTGGTCCCATCAAGACTTAGTCAAGGACAATTTCCATCCACGAAGATACCTCTGGCCAACCAACAGGAAATATGTGTTCTTTTAACAGCCTTCTCAACTCTTGTAGTTCTTCTCCTTCTGGTCACCTCAAATTCATTGTATTGTCTCGGTTACAATTTTATGAGAATTTTATTCCTTCGAGGAGAAATTTGGGTAGGTAATCGCCTAACCCATAACTGCCCTAACAGTTGAGTCTCATTTAACCTTACCTAAAGTAATATAATGTCTTTAACCAGAGTAAAAGTAACATTTACAAGTTACTGGGGTTGTGACACTATTCAATATGGAATTGCATATGTCATTTAAGAAAATTAGTAATAAACAAAATATTTCACCGTCAATTATAAAAAATATATTTCAATCTTCACTTTATATAAAATATTTCAATATTATAGGTATTGGAATATATATATGGTAGAGAGTTAACACATAACACACATATAACCAACCTAGATCCATCTTAACTTTGGATCTACTAAAATCTGAGAGGGATCATATCTCTTGAGGTGCAAACCTCTTTTAGAATGAAAAGAGATTTGATCCCTCAAGGCTCCTAGTAGATTCAAATCTAAGATGGATCTATGCTAGTTTAATTATTAGCCTTTAAATAGAAGGTAGTCTAAAAATGTGGTAAATTGACCCATAAAACAATAGATTTTCCAACCATATTTTGGTAAAATCTCCTACTAACAGTTTTTTTAGGAAAAACAATTGTCGGTTTAGGAAAATAAATTGTCTGATTTACTCGGTTGGTAGACAACTTCTTTAAATAGTATACATTAGAGAAGAATACTATGGGACAACATGGTTTAATAATACCATGAGAAAATAAGGTTTCATGAGAGAAACAATACTATGGGAAAAAGGATTTAATTTTAATTTTAGTTTTGACCTATCCAAAATATTAAGCATTACAACATCTCTATCATGTTGGGCTTGAGAGCGGTGCAATTAACATAAATTCATTTTAACTTTAAATTTATTTAAACATGCCTAGATCTTAACTCTAGATCAAATCAGCGTTGAGAGGCATAAGTCTCTTTTCACACTAAAAGAGGTTTCATCTCAAGAATTTGATCCCTCTAGGCCCTTGGTAAATCCTGAGTTAAAATGGATCTAAGTTGGTCTAACTATTAATTAAATTATAAATATAAATAGAATTATCAATTTTATGTCTTTTATTTTGATTGAGTCAAAATGTTAAACAAAGCATCACAAAATCTCTACTATATCTTACTAATAAGCATATGCTTATCTAAAAAAATAAGCCATACATATCTAAGTATAAAATATTTAATAAATTTAAAATTAACATAGAATAAAAATTCTTTTAACTTATATATATATATATATATATATATATATATATATATATATATATATATATATATATATATATATATATATATATATATAATCATTTGACTTTCATTATTACTCATATTATATTAAGTTAGATGATACCAAAGAATCTCTAATGTAATAAACTTAACACATTTATTTAGATTACAATCCCTCCTCCTTGGTCTAGGCTCTTACATCTCGCAAGCGTTCAGGAGAGTGGTCGCTTTATTTTCAAACAAACTCAAATGGGATTTCAAAAATGGACAGAACATATTTCTAGGCATTGATAGCATTAGTGGTTTACCACAAGAACCTAGAATGGATATCAGGCTTCAACACGGACTTGCTCACAGAGGAATTCTTTACTTAATTCAGACTATTTCACATTGGCAACAGGGCTGCCCAATATATCTAGTTCAATTGGGGTTGTCGGGTCAGAATTTAATAGAATGGAAATCTTACAGCAATATGTTGAGATCTATGGGTTTCTGTCTTCATCCCTTGGGGGATAAAATTTTATGGGCGAGTAAAATGGTGGGAACATCTACAGTTGTGGAAAACACCTACAGTGGAATCATCACACAGAAAATACAATGCATTGAGCCATCTGTTTTTCAGGAAATTCAAGAAAAGAACCGTCCCTATTAAGATCATCTTGCTTGTTTGGCTGGTCTGGAGAAATAAAATCCTTGGGATAAATTGGCTAAGAGGGGATTCCAGGGACCTAGGCGATGCCCGTTATGAAAGAATGAGTTGGAAACAATAACTCGTCTCTTCTTAACCTACCATGTCATACTCTCCATTTGGCATCGGTTTACTGTGTTATTAAAGGACCCAAACTGGATGCCTCTCAAACATCATCCATAACATCATTTCCTGGGAGAGAACTGATATGAAATTCTGATCTCTTCCTTTCTTTTTCTTGTGGGAAATCTGTTTGGCTAGAAACCGTCACATTTTTTATGTTAAGGCTATAATCCCCTCTCGTATTTAGAGTGCTATCATGTCTTGGATTAACTGTAATCCTTCCTCCCCTCCTCCTACCAAGGATTTTTCTCTCCACCTACTTCCCTGCCGGCTAGTTATTTTTATGGGGCAGAACAAATGAGTTTATTCAGTTGTAGTGCATGGATCAAATTGGACAACAACGAACAATATCACATTTCCTGTAATGGAGGCCTGGGCATGAACACAAAGGTATAAATCTTGGCATTATGGATTTTACTATGGATTGCTTACAATTTACACATCAAGATGCTACACATTTTTGTGGATTCAACAATAGTCATAGATGGGGTTAACGGTCAATCCAACCTTCAATTTCCTACGCTACTATGTTTGGATTAACCACATCAAATACCTTCTTCTTCGAGTTCAGGTTCCTCAAATTCATCATATCTTTAGAGATGTCAACACAAAGGCAGATTTCCTCTCGAAGAAAGGCCTAAAGGAACATTTTTGACATATTCATGTTCATCATTTCAGGGATGGATAGAGGCAAGAAGACAATACCATACAACTTCCATGATCTTACTTTTACGGAGGTCCAATTTTTGGTTTATCTCTTTCTCCCTTTTTTTGTGCTTAATGTTGTTAATAGAAGAATGAGAAATTAAAGTCTTAGCTACCCTCACTTAGCTGGGCTAGAACAAATGTATCTGATAAAATTGGAATATGTGGATCCTTGATGAAAATTTTTGAATCATGTACTGTTTTGTTTATCAGTAATACAAATAAAATGTTTTTTCTCCTCTGAAAAAAAAAAAATTTTAAAAAAAATGATTTAAATGTTATATTTTGTAATATGCCTTTAGTTTATGTTTTATTACTATTGATTAGTTTATGGTATGTAACCTTAATTAGCACGTCTAGTTGTTAATTGACTATTCTCTTATGTTAGATTTTCCCCTTTACACACAGATACATAAAATAGTGTTATCTATTTTTAATTTGAAAATAGTGTTAGATTTTCCCCTTTTCTACTATATTGGACATTCATTTTAACTTGAAATTTATTTAAACATACCTAGATCCATTTTAATTGGAGATCAATGAAGAAAGTCTCTTTTCACTCTAAAAGAGATTTGCATCTCAACAATTTGATCCTTGTGAGGGCATCTAAGTTGGTCTAATTATAATTATAAATATAAATATCATTATTAATTTTATGGTTTCTTTAGGCTTGCATCTCAAGAATTTGATCCGTGAGGGCATCTAAGTTGGTCTAATTATAATTATAAATATAAATATTATTATTAATTTTATGTTTTCTTTTATATTATTTCCACCGAATCAAAATGTTAAACAAAACATTACAACATCTTTACTATAGTGGACTTAGAGGGTCTTTACACATTTAAATATTTACAATTAAAAAAAAAAAACTTGTAAAAATACAAGAAATTACACACATATAGCTCTACTCCTTTTTTTAGACGAAAAGAAAAAAAACATTGTACTTTGTATTAATCAAAACTAGTACATATTACATCATACACTGTATATATGAAACCTTCAAATAAAATCAACAATACACTACCTCAATCATAAGCATAAAAATAAAAGATGATAATACATATAATAATAGATCCATATAATATTGAAACATTTCATTATATGCATCCAACATTGGTCATCTCAATAGCTAAGAAAATATAATAGAAAGCAATATATGCTTTAAAAATATTAACTGATATCTATTTTTATATATCTTTATATATTAATAAATTTAAAATTAAAATTGAAAAAAAAAAACTAAAAGGAAAACCATTGACTTTCATTATTACCCATATTATTTTAAGTTGGATGATGCCAAACAAGCTCAAATGTAATAAACTTAACATTTTAATGTAATAAACTTAACGTTTTACAACTAGGTAAAATGAATAATAACATTGATTTAATTGTTATATTTTGTAAAATGACATTAGTTTATAATTACTATTTAATAATATTTGATATTTGATGGTATACATAACAATCTTAAAATGAATACCAAATTTGATTTAATTCTTAGGTTTTTAAGATGCTTTTAATTTATGATTATTATATGTGATTAAATTTTAAAATATATATATTTGTAAAATTTTAAAATATATTAAAATAGATATCACGTCTGGTTGTTAATTTACTATTTTATTATGTTAGATTTTCCCATTTATAAACAGATTGTTGTTCTTTTGACTCTATAACTACGACATGCATTTGTTGTGTATTTTTTATTATGCCGATAGGCATTCTATTGTGGGGTTTTTGGTAGCGACACTGTAGAGATTCTTCATTCTCTACAGTTGTCCCTCACCAGATTTCCCTATGTCACCTGCCTATCCGCCTATCCACCTGCCTATCCACGTCTTCCTACCATTAACGAAATGACTTCCTACCATTAACGAACTGACTAATTGACACTCTCCACTCAATCCAGAATTACTGCCTCCGCCTACTGAAATCAATGTCCCTCTAGCGAATTCCATGTCTCTACTCAATCCAGAGAAATCCAGATCTCTCTGATATTCTTCATATTCTTACCGCTATGAAATCAACCATGAAATGAAATACACATCTGTAATTCCATCAAATATGTCGCTAACACATTAATCTCTGGTCAATATCAGAGCTACTGAAATTAGAAATCAAACGTCAGATGAAATCAGAAATCTAATGACATCAACCCTGTCATTAACACCACTGTGTGACTCATCAGCTATACTCCATCATCTTCCATGTTCTTCCAAAATCAGATCTGATTCGGATTTTTATGCGCTGTCTCTGTAATCTGTGAGTACTCTTCTATTTAGCCTGTTGATCTAGATATTTATTCTTCTCGTGGAATGGAAATTTATATCCGTTGTTGCTATGCTTTTTGAAATTTGTTGTTGCTAGACCTTATTCTTTTGCTGTTACCTGCCTCTGAAATTTGTTGTTGGTTGTCGCTCCACTTTCCTGCCTGCCTTTCCTGTTACCTGCAATTACCTGTTGGTTGTCGCTGCTTCTGCAAGATCCCTGCTCCAGATTTCCATCGGAAGATCCCTGCTTGCAGGACAAGTAAGTATTGCACTAATGTTACCATGCTGCATTTATAAATCTGTTTGTGTACCTTTGCTGCATATATAACTTCGCTACAAAAAAATTTGCATTTCGTTGTTCAAATACAAATTTTATCATTGGTGGTTGTCAATATGCTTTCTGTAGTCTAAAATATCCTGCTCTTTCCACAATATTCTTCATCTTCTTGTAATGCAGGCTTGTTGTTTCCTTGTCCTGTTTGCATGTCTTTGTCAACATATGTTATTAGCTTTATTCTAATAGCAGTGATTTCTTCAGGAGATGTTCTTAGACCACAGACAAATAGGCAACTTAAATAAATCAAGCACAAATAGAAACCCTCCCTAAATCGGGCACAAACTAGAAATCACATACAATAAACTTGTATTCACAGGAACCCAGAGCCCGATTGTCTAGAAGAACTGAAATTGTGAATTCCTCATATACTACTTCAAACAGGAAAACGAAACTATTTCTTCCTTAAACACATAAATATCCGCTACCAGCTACTCAAAGAAGAAGCTATTTAATCACGCACAAATAGAAAAGTTCCACAAATCAGGCACAAACTAGAAATTGCATACAATAAACTTGGATTTACAGGAAGCCACAATCGATGGACTAGAAGAACTTAAATTTCCAATACGTCAGATACTACTTCAAACAGCCAAATGAAAATATTCCTTCCTTAAACATAGTAAATTCCGCTGCCAGCTACTCAAAGAAGAAGATTAAGTTCTCAAAGAAATATTCGGTGCATGGACAACTCTATACTCCATTTTGCTTTGCTTCCTGGTGGAGCAACAGGAACCCGCCTGCAGAATTGTATTACACATTCTCAAATGGAAAATCGTCAATGGTCAGGTGACTTCGTGCAGGCCCTCCACCAAATTACGAGAAATCCTGAATGGTTAGGTGGCTTCGTGCAGGCCCTCCACCAAATAGAATACAGTAGTAGTGGAGCTATGGAAACACGCTGGTCGGCCACCTGGCGGGCCACATGGTCATAGCTACATCTACCTAGATCTAAGTGAAAAGTTACTTTTTATAAACAATAGCCCTAGTTTACTCTGTGCTCTATTTTCCTTTTCATCTGTTTAAATTCAGTTTATTACCAAAGCAAGGGCGGTGGCTTCGAAGTAACTACTACATTGACCATGTCTTCAGTCTTCGGTAATCCCATGCCTGTGTCCAGGTGAGCTTCAAACCTGAAACAATCCTCAGATTACTATTTCTGCCTGGAGTCGGTTCATTGTGCGTTTCTCCCTGCTTGAAATAGCATTAGCTCTAGTGCAGGGTAACTGCATGCCCTCCAATTGATATTCTAATTATTTAATGCACAATTGGTTTATCTCCGTTTCGAATTCCACTAGAAGATAAAATGTGTGTGGATTTGTTTACACAGTTAGGTGGGAAGAGAAGCTGCTCATATTCTTTTTGGTTAATAGTTTTATTACTTTCCGATCTACTATATAATGCAAATCCAAATCCAGGACGGTCACATGCGATTGATTGATTTCGAAACAAGAATTGCGTGTAAGAATCTTAAAACGGTTTCTTCCAAGAAAAAAAAACGTCCTGGGAGGTGCAATGAATGCGAGACGGGATCTCAGGTATCATGTTATATGATGCCTTGGACCCTAGTTTCCGGAGTGGATTCATTTGGTTGAAACCCTAGTTTGATCGGTGTATTCAAACTTCAAGGGCAGGTTTTCCCAGTAAATTCACATTTGAAATACAGGGTTTGAGAGCGAGGGTCGATCATTCTGTCTGAAGGCTCTTCCTTAATCTCGATGTATTTTGCTAAGTTGGTCAACTCTACATGTTCAGGTGAGACATCTTGCCTTCATTTTACCCCAGCAAATGGTGAACCATGAATTTGGCTATCTGTATGACATCATAAAAAAATTTCTCCACTTCTTCAAATTTAAATAGAGTTCGAATTATTTCGTTTTTTTAATATTAGCTCCACTCTATCCTTAACTTCACGTGATGATTCAAGTCACTTGTACTTCAATTCAAGAATTGAATATCCATTGGGCTTTCTAAATTTCCCCTTAATTTCTGCTAATATCCTTTTTTATCAAAAACCAGATTTCATCATTGTCATTATTGTGAAATAATAGAATACAATACAAAAATAAGTCATCTATTTTCACTGTAATTTGATCCCAAATTGATCAATTTTGATGTTTGGATTCAATTAAATACTTATTTCTAATAGCTTGGATTTATGCTTCTTGTATTGTTTCTTCCAAATTCTCTCTTCATATTATCAAGGAATTACTCATACTTCTGTCCTTATCCACCTTTGCTTGCAAACTGCTAACATGAAGGGTTCTCCCTTTATCTAATTTCTCAAATTGAACTCAGGTTTCCTTAAAAATGACATCCTTATTATGAATTTAGTTTCACAAAACTGTTATTTGAAATTTGAATGTACATAGTATGTTTGTTATTACATCAACATTATCCTCGGTTCTTGAGATATCTAGATCATTGTTTACAACCAAATATTGAAAACATATACTAAGTTGCAGAATGAAAAGCTCTTTCATTAGGCTCATGATATAATTTTGCTATTGCAAGTAAATATTCTTCTTCAAGCTTTTCTCTCTTGTTTCAAATCTTCAATCTCTTTTAACATCTTGGCAGATGATTTCTTCAACTTATGGTCTTTCAATGCTACATGATCTTTCTCTTAATATGCAGTAGGCAAATTTTTTTGAATTAGTTAAATCATGCTAAATCATCTTCCTCTTAATATGGACTAAGAAATTCTTTAGAATTAGTTGAACCATTTCGAGGAATTAAAAATCCTTCTCCTACAATACGTTGTTGAAACTGTTAGTAGTTTTCTTTTCATGCTTAGATTGGTTCTTCTCTCTTTCTTTATCAACCATAATTTCCTATTTCACAATTTCAATAAACTTTTTCTTAGCCTACTACAGTGTTTCAAAAAAAATAACCACTTCACATATGAGCCCATGAAGTCTTCTCTTTTGGTATATCGACGAGTTCAGTTTCCCTTTCCTATTCCCTCTTCCAATACTTGTTTAGTTGTCTCAGCCAGTTTCTTTTCAAGTTTTGGGCCCTCCAAAGTAATGTCATCGAGTAGTTATTTCCTGTTGATCCCCAATGCTTCTGGTTAGTATAGAGTATGCTCTATAAACTGCGCTACTAGATTCTTTTTCTTTGGTTGTGTTGGGAATTAGAGGTTGAGTTTAAATGGAAATATACAAGTATATACCTCTCGTTCTTCTTATTGGTCCCCATTATTAAAACAGAGGAGTATGTGAATAAAATTTTGGGAACTACCTCTTGAATTAGAAAAATACTGTTCATTTGTCAACTCAACTCAACAAATATCTCCAGTTCTGACTACTAGTACGAAATAAACTTTGGATAGGATTTTCCTGAGTTGACCCAGCAAATATTTTTCAGATCCATTTTTTACCGATATTTCTTGACATATTGGGTGGAATGTGAGCTTTACAGGAACAAATGTGTCATAAAAACAATAGACAAGATGTTTCCAATTTACACTGTCACATTCATAGTAAGACAACACTTCGTCCACTTACTTTCTCTCTTTGTAACTTTATTTATAATTTAAACTTATACTAGTAGTTTTCGTTTTGCAAATATTATCTAGAACTCTTGACACCTTCGGTTTGTGGATTTTGAAATAAACTCCCTGCATTTAAAACTCAATATAGTTCTGTTGTGGACATTTCAACAGATTTAACGCTGCAACTTCATTGGCAATCATTTACATCCATTATATATGTTTTCTTCCCTAGCAGAAACTTGTTGCCTTGAAATTGAATGTAGTTTTGTTGTCCACATTTCAACAGATTTAAGGCTACCACTTCATTGATAATTATTTATATCCATTTTATATGTTCCCTTCCCTAACACAAACTCGCTGCCTTTATCATATTCAAATTGTGATGCCTCTGTATAAACTCGTTGCTCAGTTATGTAGAATTTTAGAGTGGATGCAATGGGAGGTTTAGCAAGATTCAATTTTTGAAATTTAAAATGTATTTGGCCTATGCATTGATTGGTTCATGTTTTACCGATATCTCTTGATATATTGGGTGGAATGTGAACTTTACAGGAAACAAATTTTTCATACAAGCAATACAGAGGATATTGCCAATTCTCACTGTCACAGTCATAGTAAGACAACACTTCATCCACTTACTTTCTCTCTTCAATACTTTACTTAGAATTTATACTTGTAATAGTAGTTTTCGTTTTGAAGATATTATCTAGCACTCTTGACACCTTTGGTTTGTGCATTTTCAAATAAATTCCTTGCATTTAAAATTCAATGTAGTTTTGTTGTGGACATTTCAACACATTTAATGCTCCAACTTCATTGCCATTTATTTACATCCATTATATGTATTTTCTTCCCTAGCAGAAACTTGCAGCCTTGAAATTGAATGTAGTTTTGTTGTCCACATTTCAACGGATTTAAGGCTACCACTTCATTCACAAATATTTATATCCATTTTATATGTTTCCTTCCCTAACAGAAACTCGTTGCCTTTATCATATTCAAATTGTCATGCCTCTGTATAAACTCGTTGTTGAGTTATGTAGAATTTTAGAGTGGATGCAATGGCATGTTTAGCAAGATCCAATTTTTTAAATATAAAATCTATTTGGGTTGTGCATTGATTGCTTCATGTTTTAATTCCTATCATAGGGAACATGGATAGTATGCAACCCAAAAGCTGGGAGTGCAATACATTAACCTGCCATGCCTTCCAAAGTAATCTTAAAAATAAGAGAATCTACACCAACATGTTCTGTATGCCTTTTCGCTGTGTGGTTGTATGACTTTTGGCCATGTATGCGACAACATTAGAACATATATTTCTGCTAGGCATCTCATACAAAAGCTCCTTAGCCTCATCCATCATGCCTTTCTTGCAAAGACCATCAATCGAAGTGTATGACTTTTGGTTGTGTATGTGACAACATTAGAACATGTATTCTTCTTACGCATCTCATACAACAGCTCCTTAGCCTCATCGATCATGGCTTTGTTGCAAAGACCATCAATCAAAGCACTTCTGCAATGACATTAGGATTTAACCTATGTACTAGTTGCTTACAATCTTCAAGCTTACCTTCTTTGCACAGTCCATCCATAGGATTTTCAACATCCTTCTTTGCATAGTCCATCCATGGAGATGTTCAACATCCTCACTATGATTTCATTAGTGCTCTGCCCTTTTCCAAAATTAGATAAATCAGCTCACAATAGTAAGAACAAATCACTGTCACTAGAAATAAAAACAGAGAATGTGATTTCGATGGGTTGTAACCCTTTGCAAACATTTCTTTGAGAACTTGGTAGCTTACCTTCTTTGCACAATCCATTCTTAGGATTTTCAACATCCTTATTTGCACAGTCCATCCATGGGGATGTTCAACATCCTCAATGTGATTTCATTAGTCCTCTGCCCTTTTCCAAAATGAGATAAAGCAGCTAACAATAGTAAGAACAAATCACTGTCACTAGAAAGAGTGTCCATAAAAACAGAGAATGTGATTTCGATGGGTTGTAACCCCTTGCAAACATTTCTTTGACAACTTTCTAATTACGGCTGCAAAATGTAATCGCATTCTCGTAGGAGCCCTTGTATCATTTTGTGTAGTACCTATCTAGCTCCTGCAACTGTTCTTCTTTGTAGAAGTGATTGTTTAGTGTTGAATATATGACAACGCTACCATCAAAGCTTTTTCTTTCCTTTATCTCATAGAACATTTTCATGGCCTCTGCTAGGAGTGCAATACATTAACCTGGCATGCCTTCCAAATTAATCTTAAAAATAAGAGAATATACACCAACATGTTCTGTATGCCTTTTCGCTCTGCGGTTGTATGACTTTTCACCATGTATATGACAACATTAGAACATATATTTCTGTTAGGCATCTCATACAAAACCTCCTTAGCCTCATCCATCATGCCTTTCTTGCAAAGACCATCAATCAAAGTGTATGACTTTTGGCTGTGTATGTGACAACATTAGAACATGTATTCTTCTTACGCATCTCATACAACAGCTCCTTAGCCTCATCGATCATGATTTTGTTGCAAAGACCGTCATCAAAGCACTTTCTTCAATGACATTAGGATTTAACCTATGTACTAGTTGCTTGCAATCTTCAAGCTTACCTTTTTTTGCACAGTCCATCCATAGGATTTTCAACATCCTTCTTTGCACAGTCCATCCATGGGGATGTTCAACATCCTCAATGTGATTTCATTAGTCCTCTGCGCTTTTCCAAAATGAGATAAAGAAGCTCACAATAGTAAGAAAAAATCACTTTCACTAGAAAGAGTGTCCATGAAACAGAGAATGTGATTTCAGGGTTGTAACCCCTTGCAAACATTTCTTTGACAACTTGGTAATTACGGCTGAAAAATGCAATGACATTCTCATAAGATCCCTTGTATCATTTTTTGAAGTACCAATCTGGCTCCTACAACTGTTCTTCTTTGTAGAAGTGATTGTTTAGTGCTGAATATATGACAACACTTCCATAAAAGCTTTTTTTTTCCTTTATCTCATAGAACATTTTCTTGGCCTCTGCGGGCATGCTTTCCTTGCATCGTCCATCCATGACGGTGGCATATGTAGCTCTGTTAGGGACATCACCACTATCACTTAGCTGCTGAAGTATATTTCTTGCCTCCCTAATACCAATTTGCCAGAGTCTATCTATCACGGTTTTGTAAGGAAAAATATCATATTTCAGAGTCTACTCTGGCATGTCATCGAAGATCCGTTGAGCTCTCTCTAATAGGCCAAGCTTGTAGAGTGCATCTATTAATTTATTTCATATAACTACGTTACGCAAAAAAACGGCTCTAATTTCCCTTACTTGGGAAAATATTATAATACAGAAATAACGACTCTTTGTACACTAGTGCAATCTTAAATATTTCCAAATACTGTTTCCAAACTGCTTATGAAAAATCAGCTTGTGCACAACCAAATACCTTCTAAGCACTTCTACAATTATTGCTCAACAGCTTCTTCAAAATATTGCATTCATCCTTCCCCTATGCCTACATTTTACAGGTTCTCGCATTTGAAGGCATCTTTGCAACATCTCATCATGGAGCCTGCTCTAACAAAGAATGTGATTGCTTTGCTACTAACTGGCTCTACATCACGCCAGCCATCCCTTCAAATAGTCGAACTTAGCCTTATTCCTTCGACAAAGACATCATCCCCACGCTACCGTGTATCACTTTTTGACGGTGCTTCCCAGCACAAAATTTTGCTTCCAGCTGCATACAATGGCCATGTCGCCTCCGGTGACCTCCAACTTGGATCAATTATCATTCTCCGGAAAGTTGCTTGCACTTTCTTACAAAACTATGCATACGTTCACACTCTTGACCCCATCCTTTATGCATTCTTTCTGTTTTTCCATCTCTACCCCGCTTACACTACAAATATTAACCCATTTCTTTCTTGTTTTCTTTTCTTTCCTTCAGGACTATAAAATTGCTTGAACTCGAAGTTTCCCATCGTCATGCATCTTCGATTAGGGACCCGAAACTTCTTCAAATTATTCAACCGTCGACATTCCAAACTGGTTCTTCAACGTCTCAAAACCCCTCCGTTCATACACCCACTCAGATAGAAGAATCCTCTCAAACATCAATTCAATTGTCCTCTGCTACACATGCTACCATTCCATTCATGGCACTCAACCCCTATCGTAAATATTGGTCAATCCAAGGCCGAGTTCTTGCAAAAACAGCACTTCGACCATACAACAATGCTCGCGACTTTGGAAAGGTCTTCGCCTTTGACCTTGTCGACTCTAACGGTGATGAGATCCATCTTTCCGCCTTCAATGACTTGGAAGATTCCTTGCATGCCCATGTCCAAGTTGGGTAGGTTTACATGGTCTCGAATGGCACAGTAAAACCAGCAAACCCACTGTACAATAATTTAAATAGAAAATGGGAGGTCTTCCTCTTTACAGCTTCTACCGTCCAAGTTTTCTTAGATGATGCTCCAAATATTCCTTTCCACCGCTTCTGGTTCAAACGTATCAATGAAATTGGATCTGTAGACCTCGGCTCACTTGTCGACATCATTGGTGTAGTCAGATCTAGCTCTCTAACCTCCACCATTCGTCGAAGAGATGGGGATGAAACACCCAGAAAGAATCTCAACTTGGAAGACATGTCTGGGTATAGCATTGACATCACCCTTTGAACATTGCCACTCTACAGGCAAGGACCTTGCAATGCTTCTCTCTTTAGATACACCAACTATTCTTGCAATAAAAGGGGGTCGCATAGCAGAATTTAATGGAAGGACCGTAGGGACCATCTCCACTAGCAACCTCCTTCTGAATCCAGACATTCCAGAGACCCACCAACTCCAAACATGGTTCCATGAATGAGGCTGCTTGAGCTCTTCACCATCATTGAGTAGAAAGTTATCTTGTCCCTCGACATGAAAACACCCACAACGTATAATTGTCGAGCTGCTTTCCTTACAACCCCTTGAAAAAGCAGGATGGTTCTCCACTCGTGCAACCATAACATCTATTGACATGCAAGATTTCTACTTCTTTGCATGCCCTCTCTTAGTTGATGGCACCCAATGCATGAAAAAACTTGTCGACCACTCAAATGGAATTTGGCACTGTAATAAATGTCATGGCGACTTCCCAGAATGTGATTACCGCTATGTGCTCAGGCTTGAAATGCATGACCACATAGGCCTGCTTCAAAATGTCACAGCTTTCAATGATGTCGCAACTGAGTTCCTGGGCATCACAGCCAAAGACTTGTTCCTGCTCTCCATTGAGCCTACTGCTATCCATAAGATATGTTCAAAGGTTTCATGCCGCCATTTCCTTTTCACATTATCTGTCAAAACAGACTGCTTCAATGGTGTTGACCACTTGAAGGTTGTCCTCTTCAATTCAGAAGAGATGAACTATGGTGTTGCATCTCATCTTCTCCTCGAATATATAAAGAAACTTTGTGGCCCACCAGTCGCTCACCGCCTTTAGACCTCCCTCTTCTCCCCATTATCAACTTAACATCTACACAACATCTTCTATGTATTTCTCCATTCGTTTTCATATCTTCCCCCTACCACCCTCTTCTTGCATTCACAGGTGATCTTATATGTGGAATTCATCGTTGCTCTTCTCTCCTCTATGTATCTACTTTTCTATTACATGTTGGAACTCTTACCTTTAAATATAATATACGCCATATTATATGTGCAATTCATCATTTTTCTTCTCTCCTCTACCTATCTACATTTTCGTTACATGTTGTATCTTTTAACTTTAAATATAATATATATGCTCTTATGTGCTTCTCTCCTCTATCTATCTACATTTTTGTTACATGTTGTATCTTTTAACTTTAAATATAATATATATGCTCTTATGTTGTTCGTTCTAATCAACATACTATCTTTGTCTCCATGCTCTTTTACAATTATACATTTGTGTTACATGTTCACTCTTTTACCTTTAAATATAAAAAATAATTATACAAGGTTGTTGCTTCTTTAGCTTATATCTAATTCATCATTACTTAGACAAAAAACTAAATATACAAGGTTGTTGCTTATTTACCTTAAATCTATTTCATCTTTACTTATGTTGTATCTTGCATATTTATACTTGTTACCTAAATATACAAGGTTGTTGCTTCTTTACCTTACATCTAATTCATGTTTACTTATGTTGTATGTTCCATCTTTATACTTCTTAATTTGTACAGATCCTCTTCAGTACTTTATGTTGTAGACCTAATATGTGGATGTACACACTTTCTCACAATTTACAAAACAAATTAAAAATATGAAACAAACTTGCTCCTATTTCCTTTCCCTTTAAATATGTACTTCTTCCTACTCCTTCATTAAACATTCTTCCTTCTATATACACTCCATGCACTCTTTCTTTACAATCAATACTATTCCCGCTCAACTAATTATTGTATGCACTAATGTTCACACCTAATATTTGTATCAGGATGGACATGCCAAAGGCTTATGAAGGCCCCTCAAAAAATGTTCATAGGCGGCTCCTCTATGCACAAAATAAAGACACCTCCAACAAACATAGACGTCTCAAGTATAGTGCTAGGGTTGTTCCCCAAATGTGCGGAAATATACCCCAGAATCATATTGCTCCACCCCAACATCCTCACACTTCACTTCCAACCCCATCTCTTTTAACAAATCCTTCTACTAATCTTCCTTCGCTTAACCTTCCTACCTTCACTTCCACGTCCCCCTCATCTGCCTCACACACCTCGCCATCAAGACATGAAAATTCATCCTCCAATCCTCAAAATCTCTTCAACCCCACCCTTAACCATGCACACAACCAATTTTGCACAAGGATAGATGATCTGTCTCCCTTGCATATTTGCTCCATATGCAAAGAATCTTACCCAGGTATGAAAACAAACTTGTACCATGGTACCATATGTTGCTACCGATGCGCACATACAAAGTCAACCCACCCCTTCTCCATTGCAAACAACATGGACCCCGGCGACCAACCATTTGTCCTTGCCTCTTTAACCCAAATAGAGAAAATGCTCATTGCATGTGTTAACCCAATCTTACAAGTAACCCATGCACGTGGTGGCGAATTCAAATACACCGGCCATACTATTTGCTTCCCGAAAGACATGGCTTCTATTTCCAACACACTCCCCCGCCTAATATCTGACTTAGACATGCTTGTCATTACTAGACATGGCTCTGACCAAAAGGCATATGACTTCTTTGTAAGTAGGACCCGTGTTGTTGCAGCTCTGAACTACAAACTAGTGCATGATCCCTACTACAGTGATGTCCATATCGACCAAGTTGCAGTTAATGCCTTGCCTTCTCACCCTATGGATGTCTCTTCACTCCTTTGCCACGTCACCTCGTCCTCTCCTGACCCTATATTTGACCTTCCTAGTGTCAATCACGACCTTCCTACCCCAACAACCCCCTCAGACCTCCAACCTTCCTCTTTTGTATCTACACTCCTAGATTCCCATACTGAAATTGAAGAAATATGTGACTACTTACACTCTTCCCATCCTACTTCCACCACTTCGATTCCTTGGCCTTCTATTTCACTCTTAGCTGTCAATGAATACACCACAGAAGGCCTCTTTGCTGTGGCCTTCCCCACACTCTTCCCCACAAGAGTTCCCATGCTTGCTCAACCACTCCTTCTGAAAGTTGAAATGCCAGAATTTGCTCTGCACCTCATCCGCTACCATGATAACCGTTTTGGCCAACACCCAAGATTCTGCTATTACCTATACAATCTTATGTTGCGACGCTTCAGCCAATCAACGGTTATTGTCTTTGTTAAAATAAACATCGAGGATAAATTTCCAGTAACCGTTGAAGACCTTCGAACACGCCTTCGTGACACCCCTAATTCCATACTTCCTGAACAGATCATGCACTTCGGCTCAGCCCTCAGGGGGACACGCTCTTTCTGGAACAAACGGAGAAATGAACTCACTAATATGATCACACAAATAGGTAGTCCTACCTTCTTCTTCACCCTTAGTGCAGCAGACACCAAATGGCATGACTTGCATATGATCATGCCTGGAAACCCCCCCTCTACTGCCGGTGAGCTATCATGATGGAAATTCCACAATATAATCAAGAACCCGCATCTTGCAACACAATACATTCATTGTCGTTTCACAATCTTCCTTGAAGAGGTCTTGAAAAAAGGCTTCCACACAAA
The DNA here is from genome assembly GCA_034641835.2 of Pinus albicaulis. Lineage (NCBI taxonomy): Eukaryota > Viridiplantae > Streptophyta > Pinopsida > Pinales > Pinaceae > Pinus > Pinus albicaulis. The sequence continues at coordinate 981,307,450 of CM076579.1, read as the reverse complement.
ATACTATTGGTGCAGGTATTCACCTATCCATCCTTCTTTTCTTTGTTCTCAATTCTACATATACAGTCGCCTTACAAATTAACCTTCCTCCTCTTTCCAGATATGAATGGCAACATAGGGGCTCTGCACACATACATGGTTTCCTCTGGTTGGAAAATGCACCTGATATCGACAACCTCAACTGGAATGACCAAGTCGAAGTTGACAAAGCAAAGCTCTATTTTGATCAACACATCTCTGCTTAGAACCCTCACCCTGTTCAACAATGTGAACCTTATTTGCACCATTTTGCAGATCATGATCCATGCATCTTGCCAACACCAGAAATATTTGCATCCTCTCACATTCAGGACTACGAAGAAATTGTAAATTGTGTTCAAAGGCATACAAAATGCCATCCCTCATCCTGCCTTCGCAAGAAAGGCCCCGCTCTTACCTGTCGGTATGGAGCACCATGGAAACTACAACCCACATCTTCATTGGCTATTGATATGGATGGACGAAAGGTATTCATCCCATCCCGAAATGATGACAGGTTGAATGTTCACAAATTTTACTGCTATCCATTTGGAGAGAAAACATCGATTTCCAACCAGTTCTATCTCAACATGTTGTTCTCAACTACATCTCAAAATATGCAACAAAAGCAGAGACAAAATCAGAAAGCTATCGCCAGATGCTATCACGTCTCTCGCTGTCCTCACACCTTGCAGCGCCCATTCTCAATGTCGTCCGGAAACTCTTGACAGAAACAGTTGCCAATCGGGACATTGGCGCACAAGAGACATGCCACATGCTCCAAAAACTCCCACTCTCGCTTTTTAGCCGCTCATTTGTTTCCCTCAATGTTAGCCGCACCGTTTTTAGACATGTTTCTCATGCTCAAGGTGCCTCCCCCCCAACACCACGCTTCATTTTGGCATACATGAATAGACCTACTTCACTTGAAGCACTACCTCTTCTTGAAGCTGCACGTTCTTGGTCCTTCTCTGCTCACCGAAAGCATTCCCAATGGAAACACATAAACATTCCAAATATTGTTCTTGTCGTTCCCCGCTACAATGCCATCCCTTCTTCTACTGATGCCTACTATGCTTCTTTCTGTTGGAGTGAACTACTTCTATACTTCCCTTTTCGCACACTCCCAACAGATGTTGACTCCACTGATGAAGAAATCATCTCACATTGGGAACTTAAAAAAGACACATATATTGCATGGCATGTTCACCATGCCTCTGAAGACCCTCAATCCCCTTCCTCTAATGATACCTCCACTTCTTCAATGCCCACCCACCCTGACTCTGTAGACATGCAAGAATGGAAATTCCTTTCTCAACTACACCCAGGAAATAACCTTAAGGTTGATGATATTGACATGCTTGGGCATCGTGACTTCGACTCAAACCATAATTGGAACCATACTACTATCCCCCCCACTTTGCAGGAGACAGCGATAAATTTCATAGAGTTCAATCGCTCTTTCACTCAGATCCAGTCCACCCCCTCTCAAGTTCCACACTCCCTTCACTCACTATCGCCCACACAGCAACTTGCTCTAAACATTATCCTTGCGCATTTTAGGACCACTTACTCCATTCCTCCACTTAGAATGATTGTCCAAGGTACCGCTGGCACAGGAAAATCTTTCTTGATTGATAGACTAAAATCTTCCTTCCGTGTTGAGTCTACTCCCACTTCAAACCCATTGCTCCTACTTGCTCCAACTCGTGTTGCAGCATTTAACATCAGTGCACTTACAATCCATTCGGCCCTCCGCATTCCAATAGGTCCAATGCATCCCCTTGAGGGGCAACTACTTCTACATCTACAAGAACAACTACGTCATGTTCAATACATTCTAATCGATGAAATGAGCTTCATTGGGCCTAAACTATTTTCGCGCATCGACGACCGCTTAAGGGAGGCATTCCCTTCACATCAGAATCTCCCTTTCGGCAATCGGTCTATCATCCTCGTTGGCTATTTTGGGCAGCTGCCACCTGTGAAAGACATCCCCATGTATGTCGAGACCTCACGTGGCAATGCCCTTTGGTGCAGCTTCGACAATGTCATCACACTTACTACAATCTTCCGTCAACACGGCACCACCCCTTCTCAAGTTGCTTTTCGCCAAATGCTTACAAACCTCAGAAATGCAACACCTACTACTGAGGACTAGAACATTCTCATGTCAAGGGCTAGCTCCTGTTTATCAACAGCCGACAACCAGGCATTCGACAAAGCAATGCACCTATATCCAACCAACCAAGTTGTTGCATTGCATAACAAACAAATGCTAAAACAATTAAACATCCCAATAGCACGATCCTATGCAGAGAGAAAAAAACACCATCCTACTACTACAAAGGAACAAGATGAACAACTAGATGCAAAAGTTCTTATTTGCAATGAACAACAAGTGCTCCTCACATGCAACTTATGGATTGAAGCAGGCCTTGTCAATGGAGCCCTTGGTAAAGTTGTTTCCATTCTCTATCTACCAGGCACAAAACCCCCTGAGTTTCCATCATTTGTTATTGTTGACTTCTTCCAATATAAAGGCCCACCATGGGATGCCTTCAACCCAACCTATGTTCCACTCCCCCAAATAACAAGAGGTTCTCACATGCAAATTCCCCTTCGAATGGCATGGGTATTGACAATACATAAATCACAACGCATGACATTACGAATGGCAACAGTGGACATTGGAAACATAGACCATCAAGGTTTAACATTCACTGCCATTTCTAGAGTTAGAAGCTTGAATGACCTCTGCATCTCTCCATTGTTTCCCTTTAGTCGCTACTCTCGCATCGAAGGCAATTTTTACGTGGCACGCAGGAAACAAGAGGAAGCCATGTTGACTTCAAGGTCTACACAGCCACCTGCACTTTGAACCCTACATCTACTGCCTTCCAATCTCCTTCCAGTAAGTTCTCTTTTGATTGAACTACCCCATGCCCCTTTTTCTACAACTGCCTATACTTATATTTATGTTTTTCATTTCATCTATCTTTTATGCTTTCCTTTTACTTCAGAACACTAATTCCCATATATCACATCCAACTAATTCAACTTTTGTTTGCCCCCTCTTTCAGACTACCAAGATGGATAGAAAATACTTCACTCGACTTTATCAATACTGTGATGAGATAGATGGACAGCAAGCTGCTCTTCTTCACATTAAGGCAAGACACCTTCCGCACTCGGTCTTCCTTCTTCATTGTCTCCAACCAACTATTGACCTTCTGAAAAATCTCAAGGCCTTGTTGCAATGACTGATACATCTGCATGAAAGGGATACAATAAGAAAGCTTCGGTTCAATTTCCAGTTCCACAATTATCATCTTGGTGTTGTCATAGACACAAACTGGTGTTGTCGTTGTCGTTCCACCCTCTGCATATATGATTAGCTACCAGGTCAATACCACTTTTCCAAAATAAAATGTAAAAAACAGAAATTGACTATGCTTCGCTCCAAACACATTTTTGATTCCAGTGGATCCAATGTTATGCTATTTTGTTAGCAAATTTATGTTCGAAATGTGCTTCGTTCAAAACACTAGATTGCACTAAATGCAATGTTATGCTATTTTGTTTGCACATTTTCACTCACCATCCTGTATGCAATATACTTTGCAAAACTTCCTCTGTTTCGAAACATGTCGATTACATATATTAGAAATTAAAGCAGCCATTTTTATAGGTTGCTAAATCTTATAAAAATACATAATACTTCATATTCAAAGCCTTTGAAAGAGCTTGTTTACTATCTTTATAATATAGCATTTCAAAAATAGTTGTTGAATGTAAAGACAACCATCCATCATGTCTTCAAAGTTAGAAATGCTATCTTTCTTCCTCTATAAATGTTTTTTATTCATTTCAATTTAGTAGTATACTGTATTTATAATATACACTACAGAAAATTAATTTTAGTTATTGGATCTATTGCTGATGTGAACTCCTTAAATCTTTTAAACAGCAAACTATCTGGTTCAATTCCAAGCAGTTTTGGTGCATTGAAGCTTAGTTTTCTTGATATTTTAAATAACGAGTTAAGTGGGGTTGTTCCACATTCACTCATTAATGAGGTAAACAAACATAAATTTTCACAAAATCCAGGGCTCTGTGCTAACATCTCTGGAAATGATAGAAATGATAATGACAATATACTTGAGCCTTCCTCTAATTCTCATGATCAGGGGAAACAATCCAAACAAATGGGGTTTATCTTTCTTCCTCATTATTGGCACAACAATGTTATTCCTTATGATTGGATTGATACAATTTCAGCAAACATACTGTACATATCAACTTGACTTAATGGATGAAAGGTATACTTCTTCTTCGACCTTTAAATCTTTTCAAGATTTTAGCTTCTCTGAGGAAGACATTTGCAAGGCAGAACAATGAAATTATAGCAGTAAAGCGAATATTCGCAATGAACATCAACAAAACTAACCAAAATGACATAGACAAATTGATAAAGGCAGAAGTGCAAAGATCCATGCTTTTGGCATTGCCAAATTTCTTCAACTTGTGCAGCAAATGATTCTACAGTAATTTTTGTAGGCATCGATGGCTACATTGCTCCTGGTATGTTTAGCTTCGTACTGTGTTTCCCTAGTTTGCACCTTTGACACAGAAAAGACGAGTCTTTTTCAAGGTTTTCATAGCCTTTATAGTTATAGATTCTAACCTTTCTCAAATATCATTTATACTTCCATGTACATATTTTTTCTCAGCCGTTGAGTACTAAGATCCATTTTTGCTATGTGGAATATGCATACACTCTAAACATTGCAGAAAAGACTAATGTTAATAGTTTTGGTGTGCTATTGTTCGAGCTTGTAACTGCCAAACAACCACTTGAGCCAGGGTTTGGAGAGTATTGAGATATTGTTTCCTGGATTTCACACAAGATATGCTCCCAAAAAGATCCTTTGGAAGCTCTCGACTCAAATATTTGCGAGCCCTTTCGGGAAGAAATCACCAACGTCTTGAAAATAGTAGTACATAGTACCTGCACCATACCAACACTACGCCTGACAATGAGAGACGTTGTGCAGATGTTTCTGGATGTTGATCCTTGTAGTAGCAACTTCAGATCAATGCAGAGGGGGGAAGATCCACAGGACACACACATTGATGTTCAGTTGGCTTCAGATTATTGATTGCAGACAGAGTAAGAAGATTCCTACTATCTGAAACATATTTCAGGTTATTCACAAATCACCGTATGTTATGTCTACACCCTAAATGCAATACTGTCCATATATGCAAATATATTCAATATGTTTGTCCTTGTATTGTTTTTTCATCATCTTACTGTTTTCACATTTACATGTATCTATATTAATAATAGAAATCATCAAGGAAATCACATGTCACATTTATCCTTTAAAGTCGATCTTCTCTTTGCAATTTTATGCATATCTGTTTCTCTGATCATAATCTCATGCATAGGGTGGGAAATGGATATGCATTTGTCTTGTTTCTGCTGTTTTTATAACTTTAATTATTACACTTCAAGGGTCGTGATAGTGCCTTGGATGACTGCATGCATCCTCTATTGTGTTCATGTTGTACTCTTTGTCATCTATGTGCAAACTTGGGATTTTACATTTCACAAGGTTTTATATTTTCCTATTGTGGCTTTTCAAGTTTCTAAGAATTATGTGTTTAATGTGCCCAGGAAACAAGGACTTTCGGTGTGTCTTTCTGTGATAGTTCTCCCATAAAAATTCAACAACCTGCAATCTTCACAGTCTGACCTGGTGCATGTACCATGGACAAGCGTGACCATGCATGGTACCATGCATGAAATAGAAGATTAGATCAATCAGAACCTTTAGTTGGATCATATCATGATCTTTCTTGCAGCTATGTCTAATTTGAAGAGTTTTCTTTGTATTTTTTTATCGGACCTCTTTGTATATACCAATTCTCAGTTCCCAACAATTTATCTTGCAAATTTTGTAATTGTCGTAGTGTTGTAATACCAACAAATTATCTTGCAATATTTTAATTTTCCTAGTGTTGTAATAGCATATAGTCAAATTATGTTCTATTATAGCAAAATACAACAGGGCCATCTCTTTTAAAACTGATTGGGGTCATTGATGTAGTGCCTAAAACTTGTAAAACTTGTGCCTTAACCAGTAAATTCCAATAATAAGATTTTACAAGCCTAAATGTTGATCCTGATCAAACTTTATCCAATGAAATATTTCTCCGGGATGATGCCTTTTGTGGACAAAATGTGCTTTGTATTTATTAACCAATAGCTTGCACTTGCATGCATACCCAATTACCCATTAAGGTCAAAGGGATGACAATGAAACAGTTTATAATGTTCCTTTACATTTCATCTTTCTTAACTTCTTTTACCATCACAATTTATCTCATACTGCGGTTTTTTTTTCTTTTTCAAGATGTTAGTTTGTAAGTTAATCCACTGTGTAAATGAGGAAATAGTCTCAACATTATTGTGCATTTGCTGTTTAAATTCTAGATGGAGAATACCTTGCGTCCTTGTGCATAAATTATGAAAATAAGACTCTGTGGTAGGAATTTAGATGATACTGCCCATCAAACTGAATATCTAGCCAGCCATGAATTTGTAAGCGAATACTTTGGTAATTGATGACATTATATATATATATATATATATATATATATATATATATATATATATATATATTGATGAAGGATTGTTTCCAATTCCTGTATGAAAATATATATATATATTGCTGAGGAAATTGTTCATAAGTTCTGTGTGCATAACATGTGTTCTTGGTCGAATCTATATGAAGAATATTTGAGGCTCTGGAGTAACTATGAACTCTGAGTTATGAAATGACTGAAATTGCCTGCTTTGACTGTTCGAAGCCTTCGTAAGACTATGGGTAGTGGTCCTGGTTTTGTGAGTAGGAACCCTCTACGCAAAGCACTGCCAGTAAATTGAAATTGGGGTTTTGATCATCTTCTGTGGATTATTGGAGGAATTGACTTGTAAGGTGAGGTGAATCGATCACTGTAAGGATCGATTTTGAGATAGAAGAATTCTTGTGTATAAGGTTGGGGCGAGTTGAATTCCTGTGTTCGCTATATGAATGTGAGTTTTAATTCCTTTGAAATTGTTGGTTTGTATGTGCTCTGTGTTGAAGGGGTTGCAAGTCTAATTGATGCAGGCGCATCTGAGCATATTTGGATTAGGTTCGAATCTGAAGACTGAAGAGACTGAGTATGAGAACAGTCACGTAAATTGGGGCAAATTTTTGTTGAAAAAACCGATGTTGAAACTTATGTAACCGATCTGACATGTGGGCGTTCCAGAAGGTGAAGGGTTGTTTGAGACTGTGGATCTCAAATGATTCGGACTCTTTTGTATTTTCTATAAGAGCGAATCTGTAATGTGCGTGAGGACAGAGAGCGAGTGAGCACAATGTAGTCTGAGGTGAACTTTGTTACTAAGGTTGAAATGCCTTAGATATTTGTACTCGGTTCTGTAAATAATAGAATTGTTTCTATGTGGATTTTCTGTGTTTAGTATGGTTTAATATTATCTAAATTCGTGAGTTCATATGCGTGATTTCCATGTCACTGTGTGTTGAATTCGGGTTTAATCATAGTTCAGGGGCTATGAGTTAAATGTTGTCATTGATGAACTATGATCGGCTATCGATCACTGAAAGGATCAACAACGAACCTGTAAATATCATTATAGTGAATGCGTTTTAGACCCTGAGTTAGCGAACCGGAGAGCGTACAAGGAATAGTGTTAACTGTGGTGAAACTCCGGTCAATCACTGCTCCAAAACCGAGAGTGGGTTTGCAAAACCAAACCACCCATATTGCACCGCCTTTGCAAGGCAAGCGGTATTTCCCATTTGGATGCGATCAAGGCTATGGGCCGACACGTGGCCTCAAGCAGTTTGGAAAACCCACTCTCATCGTGCATTATCGTTCATGCATGTAACCCGCGCGATATCCGTCGGATCATTCGAAGCATTGCGACGTGCTAACAGCTGTTGGATGGGGACGGTCGTTAGTGTTGGGGCCCATGCATATATATGCATTGAAGTAGCGCGGCGAGTCATTGGATCGTCGAAGTAGGTGCGATGCGAGTTCAACCGTCTGATGTGAAGGGTCACTTAAACCCCAGGGCCCAGTTCCATCGCCCTATTCTGCGGGACTAAAACGTGTGTGTTTCAGTTATACGATGATCATACGATCATCGAACCGAAGGCAATAAGGACAACCACCTTCAGATGTAAAGCTATGATATGTATGCGTGGGTCCAACGTTTTAATGTTCACGTTAGACTTAAATCAAATCAGCCTTATATAAGAATAAATGCACATACGTGGTGTGTTTAAGACAGGGTTTGGTTTAACTAAGGTCAAGATTGTAAGGCATAAATCTTAGGAAAGGGGTCATTCATGTGGGCCCGAGTCTCTTATAATTTGAATTTTAAATATTTATATTCATTTTTATAAAAATAATAATTATTAATTTAATATTATTAAATTTAAATTTATTTAATTCTATTCTTATTTTATTCTATTTATTTATTTGTTTATTTATTTATCTATTTATTATTTTTATTTTTATTTTTTTTATCTTTATTTCATTTTATTTCTATTTATTTATTTATTTTATTTTTACTTTTAAATTACGAATTTTATTTATCTATTTTATTTTTATTTGTAATTTTATCTTTATTTTATTTCATTTCTATTTACTTATTTTATTTGTTTATTCATATTTTATTTCTTAATTTTCTATTTACTCCAAATTCATTTTTATATTTATTGTTAAACAAAGCATGTACATGGATTCACTTGACACACTATTCAACGTTTCATTTTTTTTTTTTAACAACTACATCTCTTTGTTGTTCACGATTTGTTGAACGAGTTATGGGTTTTATGGGTTGTTGATCATGTCAGCATTCTATTAAAATTTTAATAAGCAACCTCGCTTAAACCTTTCAAACCCCCTCTTTTTGCCCTGAGAAATTCGTTTTCTGCTCATTTTTACCTTCTCCCAGCCTCAAAACTGCATAAAAGGGCCGAAATCCCACATTACATTATATTTAAGGCCTAGCACCTTTCGGCCCTAGCCCCTGCACCTTTTTCTCCACATGACTGGAAGTCAAAACCGAGTGCTAGTCATGAAGGCGCTTATCACACACACACACACACACACACACACACATATATATATATATATATATATATATATATCGGGCACGTTTATAACCGTCGATCTGTGCAGATCTGACGGCATTCACAAGTCATCATTGCGCTCGTGGCCCACTCTGTTCATCGCCAAAATCGCTTGTCCGTCGTCTGTTTAAACCACAGATCAACGGCTCACAGTACAACTGCCCCTGGTGGGCCCCGCGTCATGCACTGTGCAAAACCCGCCCGGTTTCTATCGCACCACCTTTGGGCGGTAGGCGGTATTTTATTTTTCAGAGCGATTCCATACATCGTTTGACGTGTGTCTCCGCATACGGCTCAAAAACTGCCCTCCATCACGCGTTATCATTCGTACAAAGACCCAGCGCGATATCACTGTGAGCCGTCCGATCTGGGGCGATCCATCCGACAGTAGTCGCTCCACGAAGCCGTGCGGGATTTAGCTGAGGCAAGCCGTACCCCTGGCCCACTGTCCATCGCCCTCCGACGCATATTCAGCCGTCGATCTCCTCCTGAGATCGGACGGTCTAGATCACCTACCTCCCCACTGTCGACATGTGTCTTCCGCCCCGTCACTGTTCCACATGTCTGTCGTATTTTTCCTCCGCCCTTATATATTTCATTCAATAGTCAAATTTCAAATGTTTTACGTTAAAAAATTTCACCAGTCCATCCTCCATCGTTTCACTGTGTTTTTTGTCGTCACCCTGCATTGTTCCACCATTTCACCATGTCTGCACGACCATTTTTATTGACCCCGCCACATCCACCATCCCCATGCATGGTTTTCCTAACAAGTTTGCGGGTTTTGGAGGGTTACAGCGGTGGAAAACTGCCATGATTTATAGTCTCTATTGCTGTAATAGAGAGCACATCAAAGTACCATTTTTCAGAGACTGTAATTATGGAGAAAGGCCTGGGAAGGTATGTCGAAAAGACTTCCATTAAATAAGTAGGGCTAAAATCTGTCAAACCCTCCAAAGTCATTCAAAGCACAGATTGCACAGATGGAGACATTAATGGAGAAGCAAAGAAATATCAGTGAATGATCGAGTAATTCAACGTTCAGCATTGAAGATCTTAAACCGTAATTCAGGGTTTATAAGGCAGAGGGTACCATTCGCAGAAAACAACACCCTAAAGCTTTCTTTTCAACACCATTTTCTTTCAGGAAAGGACAGAATGTTTATGTGATTTTACTTCTTTGCCGTGTTCCTGAAGAGATTTCTACCCAGTGCATTTATTTCAGAAAGCAGGCAGCATAGTACATACAGCACTACAGAGTCATCCAGCAATATGGGCGTGCACGTTTCCGCCATCTTGTCTTAATGAGGCAAATTAAATGTTCATCACCTACTCCCTTTTCAAGCTTTCTTTTTCTCCTATAAAGCTCCCGAAGAACGGAGGATTGAGGGCTCCAGATTTTATCAGAAAATTATGCAGTGAAAGGATTTTTGTATACATTTTGTTGAACTCTTGTATGAAGGCTCAGAGCCCATAGGGTCTCAGTGAGGAGGAGTTCCATCTATTAAGAGGATTCTGGTCTTTGGTATTTCACAGTTTGTAACTCTCTCTTATATGTGTTATTTTAATAGATCATTTCATTTCATCCATCTTTCATGTATCATGTTTCTGGAATGCGAGTGGCTCACTGATTTTTGGTATGGATTTATCCTAGTTGATACCCATGCTCGGATTAGTCAAGCGCTTTAAATATGGCTCAAGCATAATATTTTGTTCTACTATTCATCTAAACCGTATTTCTGCTATATTAGTTTCTTTGGGAGGGTGTTTTTAAAACGTTATTGTCATGTATGGATTCTTAGATTGGTAAGCTCATTACATGGTAATATTGTGTATCTGGATATCAGCTCAATGACAACTAGTATTCTCTCAATATTTCATTCACAGCAAACACCTTCTGATAATTGATTTCTGTGACATATCACTTGAATCGGCCCTCTTTACAGTAAGCTGTCTCTGAATTTTCTGTTGCTTTTATATTGGATTTTTACACGTTGCCTCAGCATTATTCCTTTCCCTCTGTCAGTTTTTGTAAGTTTTGGTCCCATTTAAATTAACCTCCTTGTTTACAAGAGATAGCATGAGAGCTTTTTATTGATAACTTCCTCTGTTATACCATATGCTCCTTGCTAATATAAGATGTCCTAGGCACTGGTCTTTCACAACTCAAGGTTGTCTCTAGGAACGACAACATATTTTTGGCAATGTTGTCGGGGATCGAAGTTGACAAAATATAAATCCCTGGGCCTCGACAAAACCTAATTCACTCTTTAAGTAGGTGAGTATGGAGAGTTGAGAGTTGTAGATCCCTCACCTTGGTGACTCCACATTTGTTTATTAAATAAATTCATTTGCAGTCCTGGCTCCTCGTAAGCCACACCTGAGGTCAGATACGTCTCATCCAAAGACACCTTCAGTGTCTAACCCTGAGAAGATCATACATAGAAGAAATTGGAGGGAAAGAAAATCAATCCACTCTGAAATCCCTGAATTGTTTATAGAAAACTTTCCATCCTCTTCTTCTCAAGTAGATAGAGTGCTAGTTCCCGGCTCCACTGTGGGAGATACCGATTATTATTTAGATAGTCCACCCCGAGGAGGTGTCAGAAATAAAGGTAATTTTTACCCTACTCCTGAGGACGAAGAGGTCAAAGAAGTCACCGAAGTATCTGCTATCAACAGACCATTGTTCCCCTCAACACCTCAAGTTGTTGTTCAGTATATTCCAATTGTTATTCATACTCCACTTCCACCTCCTCCTCCTCCTTTTACTCATCAAACTATTGCACTACCTCCACCCCCTCCAATGGCCAATGTTCCAGGCTTCTTGCTAAATAAATATGCCCCTCTGGCATTACCCCAAGTGTTGAATGATATGCCCCAGGATTATTTGAAGATTTTACCCTGATTCAATGGGGAAAACGAGATTGATGCTCAAAAACATCTTGAGGTCTTCTGTGCTTTTGCGGAGAATTTTAATGTGGAACATTTAGATGTGGTCTTAAGGTTGTTTGTCCAATCTCTTGATGGTGAAGCTCGAAAATGGTTTAAGACATTGGCAGGCCATTCTATTACCACTTGGGAAATAATGGAAGATACTTTTCTCAGGAAATGGGGAGAGAAGAAGGATCACGGGCATTGTCTTACTGAGTTTAATACACTCAAGAAAAGACATAATGAAGGGGTGTCAAAATTTATCAAGATATTTAATAAATTGTATTTGAGTCTTCCTGCTGATATGAAACCTCATCAAACTGCTGCTAAGGTTGTTTTTGTAGCAGCCTTTGATTCAGAATTTGGTTTCTCTCTCAGAGAAAGAAAGCCTGCTACTCTGGATGATGCTCAGACAGATGCACTAGAGTTAGAAGCAAACTTTGCCTCCACTGGTAAATCAAAGGGAAAATCTGAACAAGATACTAGAAGAAGGGGCAAAGAGGAAGTATCTACCTCTAGTCAAGACAGATACTCACCTAATGACATAATTGAAGAAATGAGCAAAATGATTAAGAACCTTTCTGGTAAACTGGTCAAGCTTGAATTGGAGGCTAAGAATTCAGCCTCCAAGAATTTCCACAATGCTCCAAAGAGAGGTTACAATCCTCAGTATAGGAAACCGCCCCTGCAAATATTACCAAGGGAACCAAAGGAACAACAAGATCAGGTACCACACCCATTGTACTTGGAAGGTCCAGTAGATGATCCTACTGAAGACACTACCTATGGACTGGAGGATGCAAACCTTGTTTTTTCAAATAGCGATGGAGAAGAATGCCCCTTGCGAGAAAATGATGGAACCGAGTGCTCATTACAGGAAGAAGAAAAGGCCAGAGACATAGAAGACGCACAAATTGATCATTATTGTAAACAATTTGTTGATTTCATGCAAGCACATTTCAATAGAAGATATGATCTCAGATCTTCTAGGAAGAGGACTCGTACTCAAGATCAAGAAGAAGAGCTACCCTAGAAGGAAGCACCTGCTCAAAAGGAGTCTACAATGCAGAAAGTCACAAACAAAGGTAAGGGCCCTCTAAACAAAGCTTTGCAGTCTAATGATCAAATTCCTTCCTCTTCAAAAGTAGTCATCCCCCCTAATACCAAGTCTATGTTAAAAGAAGTCAAACCCTCAGCCGAAAATAAAGAGTCAAAAGAGGTTGTAATAGAGAAGTATTCTCCTGCTTTCAGTCTGCAAAAAGAACTTGAGAAGGTCAAAATCCCAGTTCCCTTGACTGAACTGTTGAAACAACCTGCATATCAATCCCAAGTCACCTCTTTCATGATCCCTCTAGAAGCAGCACTCACTCCAGATAGTTTCAACCTTCAAGAAGAAATACCTATGGTTGTATTTGTCCCACATGTTGAGGAATTAGATGCTTCTACTCCTCCCTTCTATGTGTCTCTAGTGATTCATGACCTGCTATTACATAACTGTATGTTAGATTCTAGAGCTTCCCATAATCTACTGCCTCTGTCAGTCATGGAACAACTAGGATTACAAATCACCTGTCCATACAAGGACCTCTATTCATTTGATTCCAAAAGAGTTAAATGCCTGGGGATGATCAAGGATTTGGTGGTCAATTTGGCCCAAATCCCAGCAAAAAGTGTGGTAATGGACATCGTGGTGGTTGACATCCCAGCTCGCTTCGGCATGTTGCTGTCGAGGTCCTGGAGAACAAAAATTGGTGGGTCAATTAAGTTGGATTTAACATATGCCACTATTTCAGTTTTTGGTGGCCAGGAGAGGAGGTTGTACAGGGAAACTAGATTTGTCAAGATGGTGACTAATGCTGACAACTCTGTTAATTCACCGGTCTACAGTAAAGAAGGAGATTTCTCATGCTTGATGCTGGAAGAAGATCAAGATTATGCTCATGAACCATCTTTCATCCATATCAAGACTGAGCAGCCCTCAGAGAGCCATGAAACAGGAATCTGGACACTTCATTTTGATGGAGCAAATTCAAAGGAAGGTAATGGAGTTGGAATACTATTGATTTCTCCTACAAGGAAATGGGTCCCATTGTCCTTTAAAATGGAATATGAAGCTGCTAATAATGTGGCTGAATATGAAGCACTTCTATTAGGACTGTAGACAGCCAGGAGCATGAATATACAAAGTTTAAAAGTTCTGGGAGATTCAGAACTGGTGGTTAGACAAGTCAGGAATCAGTGTCAAACCAAACATCCTCGGCTGAGGGCTTATAGGAATGAAGTTTGGGACATGGTGGAGAATTTTTTCTTGGCTTTTAATATCCAGTTCATGCCCCAAGAACAGAACAGGATGGTTGATTCCCTCATTGTGGCTGCTAGTACATTTCGTCCACCTCAGAACCCTCTTTTAAGATATGAAGTTGAGGTGCGTTATCGACTGTCAATCCCAGATAACATCAAACACTGGCATGTATTTGAAGATGAAGAAAAGATGAAGAGATTCCTGGAGACAGTAGGAGAATTCTCCAATATGGAGATTGATGTTGATGAAGAAGAAGAGACTGAAGACACTTCAGAAAGAAATTGGGAGGATAAAATGGCAGGTAATAAAGTATTGCAATTGAAGGGAAACATTATACCTATAGGGCTGGTGCCTCTAGAAAGATTATTTGACAAGAATGATGTCCCACTGCAACCAAGCAAAGTGGTAGAAGAAAATCAGGTAGAAGACTTGAATCTGGGTACTGACGCTGACCCCAAAATTGTAAAATTATCCAAGAAGATCCCAGAAGAATATAAAAAACTATATCAAAAATTATTTTAGTCCTACAAAGATGTGTTTGCATGGTCCTATCAGGACTTGAAATTTTTTTATATCAGTATAATGCAGCACAAAATTCCACTAAAGGGGGATGCAAAACCTCACAAGCAGAAGCTCAGACAAATAAATCCCCTGCTGCTTCCCTCTATTGAGAAGGAAATTAAGAAGCTGTTTAAGGCCAAAATAATTGTACCATTGAGGTACTCTGAATGGGTGGAAAATCTAGTCCCTGTTCGAAAGAAGAATGGAGCAATAAGGCTGTGTGTGGATTTTCGAAATTTAAACAGAGCATCCTTAAAGGATAATTATCCACTGCCTAAGATGGATCACATTCTGCAGAAGGTGGTTGGAGCTTCTAGGATGTCAATGATGGATGGATTCTCTGGTTATAATCAGGTGGCTATACTTTCAGAAGATCAAAAGAAGACTGCCTTCACCACACCATGGGGTACATTTATGTATGCGAGGATGCCTTTTGGGTTGATTAATGCAAGGGCCACTTTTCAGAGGGCCATGGACATTGCTTTTGTTGGGGAGAAAGATAAATTTTTGGTAGTCTACCTCAATGATATCACTGTATTTTTGAAGAATGATACTGAGCACATTGAGCAGCTGCGTAGAACCTTTGAGAAATGCAGAAGGTATGGTCTCTCTCTAAACCCTCAGAAGTCTTTAATTACATTAGAAGAGGGTAAAATTTTGGAACACATTGTAACAAAAGATGGGGTGAAGATAGATCCTAAGAGGGTAGAGGTTATAAATGGTATTGCTCTTCCCAGAAATAAGAAGGAGGTACAAGTGTTCCTAGGGCGCATTAATTTTTTGAGAAGGTTTATTCCTAACTATGCTGAAATAGTTAGACATATAACTAACATGCTGAAGAAGAATAATGAATTTAAATGGTCCCAGGAATCACGAGAGGCCTTTACCAAAATAAAAAATGCTTTTGCAAAATCCCCTGTGCTAGCTGGACCAGATTATTCTAAACCTTTCAAGATCTTTTCTTTTGCATCACCTCATACAATAGCAGGAGTTTTAGTGCAGAAAAATGAGGAAGGGTACAAGTAGCCCATTGCCTTCTTCAGTCAGGTGCTCCGTGATGCAGAATTAAAATATAACATATTGGAAAAGCAAGCATATGCCCTAGTAAAATCCCTCAAAGCATTCCGCATATATATCTTACAGTCCCATATCACTACATTTGTGCCTACAGCTGCTGTAAAATATATTCTTATTCAGGGGGATAGTGAAGGAAAAAGGGGGAGGTGGATTGCCAAAATACAGGAATATGAGCTAGATATCCGCCCTACCAAGCTGATAAAAGGACAGGGGCTTGCCAAAATGTTATCTGAATCAAACTATCAGGCTATAGGTATAAATTTGTCTACAATAGCAGATGAGGAATCTGAAAAAAAGGAAGAGCGACAGGGAATTAGGGTAGCTACTCTAGAAACACATATAAAGTACCTCACCAGTTAGTGGTACAAAGAGATAGTAGAATATCTCCTCACACTTAGCTGTCCTCCAAGCTGTGATAAAGCTAAATACAGAACGCTGAGATTGAAATCACAGAAGTACATAGTCGCCAATGGCCGGCTATACTGGCGAGATCCCTCAGGCATCCTACTCCTGTGTCTCACAGAGGATGAGGTAGAGAGTATTATAGCCGAATTTAATGAAGGAATCTGTGGGGGTCATTACAGTTGGAGGGCCACTGCTCACAAAATCCCGAAGGCTGGTTTCTATTGGCCCAAGCTTTTTGGAGATGTTTTTTCCCAGGTTAGAGCGTGTGAGAAATTTCAGAAAATTGCTGAAAGACAGAAGTTGGCACCTTTTCCCATGATTCCCGTGCACGTGGATGAACCATTCCGACAATGGGGTATTGACTTTATAGGTGAAATACATCCTCCATCAAGTGGTCAGCATAAGTGGATTTTAACTGCCACTGATTATTTCACAAAATGGGTGGAAGCCATACCTGCGAGGAACGCCACGGATACTGTGATAATAAAATTCATGGAAGAAAACATCATATCGAGGTTTGGTTGCCCTGACAGAATAGTAACTGATAATGCCCAGGCTTTCAAGTCTACAAAGTTTGTGAGTTTCTGTCAGCAGTATAACATCACACTAAGTCACTCTACAGCCTATTATCCACAGGGAAATGGCTTGGTGGAGTCTTCCAATAAAACCCTGGTAAGAGCACTGAAGAAGGCTATAAATGAAAATTAGAGAAATTGGGATTCTCAGTTGAAATTTGCTTTGTGGGCCAATAGAATTACCAGCAAGAGAGCAACAGGAAAATCCCCATGTGAATTAGTATATGGGAGGGCAGCAGTATTCCCTATACAGTCATCCCTACCAGTAGCCCGATTCATGCAAGAAAGTCAAGAAGAGCCTGATGATATGACCAGGAGAATAAATCAGCTGGTGGAATTGGAAGAAACGCGGAACCAGGTAAGTCAAAGGCTGACAGAGTATCAGGAGAAGATGAAATACCTTTTTGATCAGCATTCCAAAGACAGGAATTTGCAGATTGGTGATTTAGTGCTCAGGTGGGATATCCAGAGGGTTGAAAAAGGAAAACATGGTAAATTCGATCCACTTTGGTTCGGTCCTTTCAAAATCGTGGAACAAGGAGGTAACAACACTTTCAAGTTGGAAAATTTACAGGGTGACTTGCTTGACGCCCCTGTAAATGGTCAGTTTCTTAAACCCTACTTCCAGTTCTAATTTAGGCATAGATAGCCTGATGTATTATATTGTATATTAGTTTCATGTTTTCACCCTTGTTTGAATAATGTGGGTGTCGTGATGAATTATGAAAAGAAAAGTAGAAGTGCTGAAAAGCAGAGTTCACACAGAGGATTATCAGGTGGTCTACGAAGTTCTCGACATGCTCAGGGATGAACGCGTTATCCCCAGGTGGAGCCAATGTTGATCATGTCAGCATTCTATTAAAATTTTAATAAGCAACCTCACTTAAACCTTTCAAACCCCCTCTTTTTTCCCTAAGAAATTCGTTTTCTGCTCATCGTTACCTTCTCCCAGCCTCAAAACTGCATAAAAGGGCCGAAATCCCACATTACATTATATTTAATGCCTAGCACCTTTCGGCCCTAGCCCCTGCACCTTTTTCTCCACATGACCGAAAGTCAAAATCAAGTGCTAGTCATGAAGGCACTTATATATATATATATATATATATATATATATATATATATATATCGGGCACGTTTATAACTGTCGATCTGTGCAGATCCGACAGCATTCGCAAGTCATCATCGCGCCCGTGGCCCACTCCGTTCATCGCCCAAATCGCCTGTCCGCCGTCCGTTTAAACCACAGATCAACGGCTCACAGTACAACCGCCCCCGGTGGGCCCCGCGCCGTGCACTGTGCAAAACCCGCCCAGTTTCTATCGCACCACCTTTGGGCGGTAGGCGGTATTTTATTTTTCGGAGCGATTCCATACATCGTTTGTCACGTGTCTCCGCGTACGGCTCAAAAACCACCTTCCATCGCGCGTTATCATTCGTACAAAGACCCAGCGCGATATCGCTATGATTCGTTCGATCTGGGGCGATCCATCCGACAGTAGTCGCTCCACGAAGCCGCGCGGGATTTAGCCGAGGCAAGCCATACCCTTGGCCCACTGTCCATCGCCCTCAGACACATTTTCAGCTTTCGATATCCTCCTGAGATCGGACGGTCTAGATCACCTACCTCCCCACTTTCGACACGTGTCTTCCGCCCCGTCACCGTTCCACATGTCTGTCGTATTTTTCCTCCGCCCTTATATATTTCATTCATTAGTCAAATTTCAAATGTTTTACATTAAAAACTTTCACCAGTCCATCCTCCATCGTTTCACTGCGTTTTTTTCCATCACCCTGCATTGTTCCACCATTTCGCCATGTCTACACGACCATTTTTATTGACCCCGCCGCATCCACCATCCCCATGCATGGTTTTCCTAACAAGTTTGCGGGTTTTGCAGGGTTACAGCGACGGAAAACTGCCATGATTTACAGTCTCTATTGCTGTAATAGAGAGCACATCAAAGTACCATTTTTCAGAGGCTGTAATTATGGAGAAAGGTCTGGGAAGGTATGTCGACAAGACTTCCATTAAAGAAGCGGGGTTAAAATCTGTCAAACCCTCCAGAGTCATTCAAAGCACAGATTGCGCAGATGGAGACATTAATGGAGTAGCAGAGAAATATCAGTGAATGATCGAGTAATTCAACGTTCAGCATTGAAGATATTAAACCGTAATACAGGGTTTAGAAGGCAGAGGGTACCATTCGCAGAAAACAGCACCCTAAAGTTTTCTTTTCAACACCATTTTCTTTTAGGAAAGGACAGAATGTTTATGTGATTTTACTTCTTTGTTGTGTTCCTGAAGAGATTTCTACCCAGTGCATTTATTTCAGAAAGCAAGCAGCAGAGTACATACAGCACTGCAAAGTCATCCAGCAATATGGGCATGCACGTTTCCGCCATCTTGTCTTAATGAGGCAAATTAAATGTTCATCACCTACTCCCTTTTCAAGCTTTCTTTTTCTCCTATAAAGCTCCCGAAGAACAGAGGATTGAGGGTTCCAAATTTTATCATAAAATTATGCAGTGAAAGGATTTTTGTATACATTTTGTTGAACTCTTGTATGAAGGCTCAGAGCCCGTAGGGTCTTAGTGAGGAGGAGTTCCATCAGTTAAGAGGATTCTGGTCTTTGGTATTTCACAGTTTGTAACTCTCTCTTATATGTGTTATTTTAATAGATCATTTCATTTCATCCATCTTTCCTGTATCATGTTTCTGGAATGTGAGTGGCTCACTGATTTTTGGTATGGATTTATCCTAGTTGATACCCATGCTCGGATTAGTCAAGCGCTTTAAATATGGCTCATGCATGATATTTTGTTCCACTATTCATCTAAATCGTATTTCTGCTATATTAGTTTTTTTGGGAGGGTGTTTTTAAAACGCTATTGTCATGTATGGATTCTTAGATTGGTAAGCCCATTACATGGTAATATTGTGTATCTGGATATTAGCTCAATGACAACTAGTATTCTCTCAATATTTCATTCATAGCAAACACCTTCTGATAATTGATTTCTGTGACATATCACTTGAATCGACCCTCTTTACAGTAAGTTGTCTCTGAATTGTCTGTTGCTTTTATATTGGATTTTTGCACGTTGCCTCTGCATTATTCCTTTCCCTGTGTCAGTTTCTGTAAGTTTTGGTCCCATTTAAATTAACCTCCTTGTTTACAAGAGATAGCATGAGAGCTTTTTATTGATAACTTCCTCTGTTATACCATATGCTCCTTGTTAATATAAGATGTCCTAGGCACTGGTCTTTCACAACTCAAGGTTGTCTCTAGGAACGACAACATGGGTTATGATGATTGACAAAGTAGAAAAAAAAACTTGAAAAGTTGATTAAAATAAATATTCTTTGATATTTGTACCAAAACTTTAACAATCAATCATGTTTATTGTTCTTCTTGTTCAGTGCCATCTTGAGGTGCCTATGAGACGTAGGTGGCATCTTTGAGCCCATTTCTTTGTGTTGGTTTTCAATTGCAAAAGAATTTCATAGAATCAACTTGAATTTATGTTGTACCTCAAGAGCTCAGGATAATATCGGTCTTCTCAACAAGTTCTATTTAAGACAAATTCTTTCTTGAGTGGATAATCAGAGCCTCAGAGGGCTAGATTGCTTGAAAAGAGTTGTCTAGGCATTATGTTTTAGACATGTAAACAATGGTTTACTAATCTTTGATGTCATTTTTAAGTTTCTTAATGTGTTTCACATGTGTTGATATATCAATCATTTTAACATAAAGAAGCAAAAATGAAAATCACCCCCCTCCCCTCGCCTCCTATTTCCTGATCCACATCCTTGTTTCCTGCAGCGCTACCTCTACACCACACTCAATTCATATGCATTTATATCGGCGTTTCTTTGCACCCTTTTGGTGCAAATGCTAGTTGTATATCTTTATTATGATTCTCGGTAAATACAACCCTTTTATATGGTTTTTTACCTGGACGTGGTATAATAATCAGTGCAATTTTCACTTCTTGTATTTGTATGAATGCCCTAGTTTGAGTTTTTAGCTCTCCATTTTTTTACAAATTAAATACAGGATAATTTACACTAGTGTTAACCATTAGGTTGTGACTTAGTCAGAACGAAGAAGATTTGAGGGACTATTCTTGGACTTCCAGGAACTATTAGGCTCAAAAACTAATCCACTAATCTCCCAGTTGTCTTTATTTTCTCTTTATTACAAGACCTTAGAGATATGCTATGGGACATAATTCCCTCTTGGGCTACCCATTACTCAGACTATTTCTTATCACATCTAAGCTTGTAATTCCTTCAGCACAGTCCTATCTGGCACTTGCTCTATCTAACATTTTGTTTACAAGTTTATCTAGCATTTTGTTTACAAGTTAACCTATTTCATGTTTTCGCTTATGCACTGCATCAGATATTGTATAAACCCATCTAAATCCATCTCTAACGTGAGTACTGAGTTCATAATTGGCATAACAATTCTTGCAAGATATTTTATTACCAGGGTTCATTAAACCATACTTAAAAATATTCAACGTCAATTCCCTTTCTGCTGGTAAAGATCGAAACAATTCTTACAACACACTTCAATTTATTTATCATACTATTAGTAGTATTTAGAACAATATTACCACATACATCTTTTCATTTATCAGTCTACTAAGAACAATATTATCACATACATTTTTTCATTTATCAATCTACTAGTAATACTAAAAGCAATATTTACAACACACATCTTTCCGTGCTAATACAATATTTATCTATGCTATCTTGATTTTCTCACTCAAGTGGTCACAACGACATAAAAAAGAAGGTCCATACCTACCAATGAGATTAGTCTGTATTTCTGAGTTATCTTCATTAGTATGGTTATTCTGCCTGTGACTATTTGATCCCAACAAGGTTTAGTCAAGAACAATTTCCATCCACAAAGATTCCTTTGGCCAACCAACATGAAATATGTTTCTTTTTAATAGACTTCTCAATCCTTGTAGTTCTCTTTCTTGAGTTCACCACAAGTTCATTGTTACATTTTTTTGAGATTTTTATTCCTTTCAGAAGAAGTTTGGTCAGATAACTATCTGACACTCTTCAATATGGAATTGCATTTGTTATTTAAGAAAATAGAAATAAACAAAATATTTTACTTTTAATTATAAAAAAATTATTTCAATCCTCACTTTATATAAAATATTTCAATATTATAAGTATTTGAAAATAAAATAATTTGTTTTTTTTTTTCTAGAGTTAACAGGTAACACACATATAACCAATTTAGATTCATCCTAATTTTGGATCTACCAAAAGCTAAGAGGGATCATATATCTTGAGGTGCAACCTCTTCTAGAATGAAAGTAAATTTGATCTCTCTAAGCTTTTGGTAGATTTAGAGCTAAGATGGATGTAGGCTAGTTTAATTACTAGTCTTTAAATAGCTGGTAGTCTTAAAATGTGGTAAATTGATCCACAAAACAATAGATTTTCCAGCTAGATTTTTGTAAAATTTCCTACTACTAGTTTTTTTAAGAAAAAAAATTGTCAAATTTACTAGGTAGGTAGACAATTTCTTTAAATAGTTTACATTAGAGAAAAATACTATGGGAAAAGGGTTTAATCTTAATTTTAATTTTGACCTAGCCAAAATATTAAGCATTACAACATCTCTACCATGGGGTGCAATTAACATAAAATCATTTTAACTTGAAATTTATTTAAACATGCCTAGGTCTATCTTAATTGAGGATCAATGAAGTGTTGAGAGACGTAAATCTCTTTTTCACTCTAAAAGAAGTTTGTATCTCAAGAATTTGATCCTTCTAAGCTCTTGGTAAATCCCGAGTTAAAATAGATCTAAATAGATCTAATTATTAATTAAATTATAATATAAATAGAGTTATTAATTTTATGTCATTAATTTTGATTGAGTCAAAATGTTAAACAAAATATCACAACATCTCTACTATATCCTACTAATAAGCATATACTTCTCTCAAAAATTAAACCATACATATCTAAATAAAAAATATTTAATAAATGTCAAATTAACATAAAATAAAAATTCTTTTAACTCTTTTTTATATATTTAAAATTAAAATAATATTATTAAAAAAAAAAAAAAGAAGAAAGAAAAAAAGAAAGAAAGAAAAAGAGTTAATTTATTTTTTACTTTCTTTATTACTCCTATTATATTAAGTTAGATGATAACAAACCAGCTCAAATGTAATAAACTTAACACTTTACAATTAAGAAAATGAGCAAATTATATATATATATATATGATAATTATTTTAAAAAATAAATTAAAATATGAATAACATTTAGAAACAAGTTCAAATGTAATAAACTTAACGTTTTACAATTGAGAAAATGAATAAATAATAACATATATATGGTCAAATTTGATAATTATTTATGAATAACATTTAGAAATAGTACGTGGTTGTTAATTGACTATTCTATTTTGTTAGATTTAGATTTACTTTTTATATAAATATATATAATAGTGTTATATATTTTTAACTTGAAATTTATTTAAATATTTCTAGATCCATTTTAATTTTGGATTAATGAAGTGTTGAGAGGCATAAGTTTTTTTTTACTCTAAAAGAGATTTGTATATCAAGAATTTGATCCTTCTCCAAACATCTAAGCTGATCTAATTATTAATTATAATTATAATTATAAATATCATTATTAATTTTATGTATTTTATATTATTTTGACCAATCAAAATGTTAAACAAAACATTACAACATCTCTACCATAGTGGGCTTAAAGCGTCTTGACACAATTAAATATTTACAATTTTAGAAAAATGTATTCTTTTAAAAATACTAGAAATTACACACATATAGCTCTTAATATATGTACTCCTTTTTTTTGACGAAAAGAACATTATGCCTTGTATTAATCAAAACTAGTACATAGTACATCATGCAATGTATATATGAAATCTTCAAATAAAGTCAACAATACACTACCTCAATCATAGACATAAAAATAGAAGATGATAATACATATAATAGTGGATCGATATAATATTGAAACATTTCATTATATGCATTCAAAATTTGTCATGCTCAATATGTAAAGAAATGTAGTAGAAAGTAGTATATACTTAAATCCATTATAGTTATGTGAGAAAGAAACAAAAAGAGAAATCTCAAAAAACACATCTTATAGATTCCTTAGCACAAAAATAAAATATAATAATACAAATAATAGTAGATCTATATAAAATTGAAACATTTCATTATATGCATCCAACATTTGTCATGCTCAATATGTAAGGAAATGTAGTAGACAGCATTATATACTTGAAAATCCATTATAGTTATGTGAGAAAAAAACAAAAAGAGAAATTTCAGAAAATCCATTGTAGTTGTGTGAGAAAAAAACAAAAAAGAAATTTCAAAAAAGATATCGATCTAAAAAAGTTAGATTCCCTTTAAAATTAATATAGATTTAAAATAATACTAAAATTAAAATAAAACAAAAATAATTTTTTTGACTTTTATATATATTTATATATATTAATAAATTTAAAATTAAAATAACTAAAAAGAAAATCCATTGAATTTCATTATTGCTCATATTATTTTAAGTTAGATGATGCCAAACAAGCTCAAATGTAATTGACTTTTAACATTTTACTTTTAATAAACTAGACATTTTATAACCGGGTAAAATGAATAATAACATTGATTTAATTGTTATATTTTATAAGATGCTATTAGTTTATGATTTTTTTTTTTTTTTTTTTTTTTGTAAATTTGGTAGTGTCTAGTTATTCATTCATCTAAACAAAACTACAGGTTACTTTAATATATATTAAATACAAAATAATTTACACTGGTGTTTATCATTAGTCTGTGACTCAGTCAGTAAGAGGTAGATTTGAGGGATTGTTCTTGAGTTTGCAGGAACAACTAGGCCCAAGAACTAACCTACTAATATCTGAGTTGTCTTTTATTTTCTCTTTATTACAAGACCCTGGATTTATGATATGGGACATAATTCCCTCTTGGGCTACCCTCTACTTAGGCTATTGCCAACCACATCCGAGCTTGTACTTCTTTCAGCAGTGTCATATATGGCACTTGATAGAGGCTCTATCTAGCGTTCTGTACTTTATTTCCAAAAATATTTCTTGTTGTCACTTATGACCTGCAACAAAAATTGTCTAAACCCATCTCTAACATGAGTACTAAGTTTGTAATTGGAATAACAATTCCTATAAGATATTTTATTACTAGTCATCAAATTAATAGGGTTCATTAAACAATACTTAAAAATATTCAACACCTCACTCATTCCCTTTCTTCTAGTAAGGATCAAAACAGTTCTTACAACACACTTCAATTCATTTATCATTCTACTAGTAGTACCCAAAACAATATTACCGTATACATCCTTTCATTTATCAGTCTACTAGTAATACTCAAAATGGTGCTTACAACACACATCTTTTCATTTACCAGTATATTAGTAATACTAAAAACAATATTTATAACATACATATTTCCATGTTAATACAATACTTATCTGTTCTATCTTGATTTGCTCACGCAAGTGGTCACCCCACATGCAAAATAACGTTCCTCCCTACCAATGAGATCAGTCTGTGAATTGCATCTCCCCCTGAGATATCCTCACTAACATGGTTTTCTTCTAGACAGTACTACACATAAAAGGGTTTTCTTCTAGACAATACTACACATAAATTCTTCCTGTGACTATCTGGTCCCAACCAAACTTAGTCAAGGACAATTTCCATCCAATAGATTCCTCTCTAGGCAACCAAACCAGCAGGAAATTTGTTTCCTTTAAATAATCTTCTCAATTCTTGCAGTTCTTCTCCTTCAAGTCACCTCAGGTTCATTGAACCCTCTTGGTTACATTTTTTTTAGAACTTTGTTCCTTCCAAGAGAAGTTTGGGCAGGTAACCGCCTAACCCATAGTTGTCCAACTACCCAGACAAGTGAGTCTCATTTAACCTTACCTTCTCATGTAGTTTACTCCTTTCTTAAGAATTCAAGTCTTTCACAATACAACCAAATATTTCCTACTTAACATCTGACCTTTACATGGTCTGCAAAGTAATATAATGTCTCTAACCACAGTAAAAGTAACATTTACAAGTTCCCTGGGGTTGTGACACTATTAAATATGGAATTGCATGTCATTTAAGAAAATTAGTAATAAACAAAATATTTGAATGTCAATTATAAAATATATATTTCAATCTTCAATTTATATAAAATATTTCAATATTATATGTATTTTAAAAAAATAAAAATAAATTAGTATGCCGATAGGCATTTTATTGTGATGTTCTTATTAGTGACTATGTTGAGATTCATCTTCCTCAATAGGTGTCTTGAATCTCAACAGTGTAACCCCCCATTACTTCTCAATTTTTGAAGTCATAACAATATTGCAGATAAATGATGTACTGAGGCTGGAAGGTGTGCGCCATAATATATGAACACACTGCGTGCTCTTCGAATGCTTCCAATAAAACCACCTATTCTGGGCTTCGGTACTTCACCCTTGATGACAACACTGGAATTATTTGAGCCACAACATCCTAGTTCTCAGAGCCATGACCTCCTAAATGCTCTCACTAGCTAAAGTTGCACAACCTATAAGAAGAATAAGAAGAAATATAGAAATGAACATTAATGACCAGACTTATATGTTTTGTAATAGATGTGAATGAGCCGAACCATGACAATGATATCCACTGATAAAATGTCGCTTGACAGGTTTCATTGGCACAACCAAGCAACATCGGAAACCAGATTATGATGAAGACGCATGTGACGACCCTTTTGCCCAAAATGAGTAGTTGGTTATTGTGAATTCTTTCAAACAAGCGGTAATTCACTACTTGTTGGTTGAGCCCCTCTATGTCTGAAATGATCATGATGACGCGGTATAGAAATACCAATAATTGAAGATTGAGATCTCCTAGGATGAGAGAATCCCTCGAATCTAAATGGTATTTATCCTCTTTGACTGCCATACGTCCAGACCAAGTAATAAAAATAGGCATGCCGCCCTGAATGACATGCTCGATAGAATAGAGCATCGACGATATGAGGGCGGTATGCCAAAGGGATGTGGGGTTTGGGAAGGAAATCATCCATGATTTCCACAAATAAAATCACAAATGGCCTTTTAGCTCGAAGTCTAGGATAGCATTTTCATCGGATGGTGTATAAAGAATAAATTAACAAGCTCTTCTGCGAAAGCCTTGTAGGTAGTTTTGTTTGCTAGAGGGAGGGGGTAGCCGAGGAAGAGGAGGTGGTGGAGTGCGACCAAGCGACAAATTCTATGCAAATAAAGTAAGTAATAGCTCTTTTATCCCTATAATTGGCTCCCTTTTGAGGGCAGGTTTTGAAAATTTCTGAAATGTTTTAGCATTTGATGTGAACACTGTATCTTTTATGACTTAAAAACTTTTAGAGTCTGGGCTGCTATTTTTTGGCCTGCAAGGTTTCGTGGGGTTTCGAACTCCTGATACTGAGCTTGGAATTGACATCCACATCATTAGTGCCTTGTCTATGAACCCATGTGCATTTGTTTTCCTTTTGGTCAAAGATTCAAACAATGGTGAAAGTTATGGATTTCAGTAAATTATTTGCATGAAGGGTTAGTCTCAGTGTTTTTTGTTTTATTAATGAAGGGAATAGGGGTTTTGGTTATGAATTAAGGAAAACTATGGAGATTTAATCTAGATGGGGCTTGGGGAAGGGAGACTTTCGCAGTTTGATGAGGCAGAAAACGATATTTTAGAGCACTTGATTTAGTGGATTTTTTTTTTATTTATTTATTTTTTTAAATATGGGGTATATTTTTTAAAGATGGAGAGGTTCAATGACACTGCATTATTCGATATGCGGCATCTTCAGACCAATGTTTCCCTGTAATTCATGCTCCAAATGGCTATGAGAAATGACAGTTTCTTGATGCTTGATTTGAACCCCATTCCATCGTCTTCGATGTATCTCAATAGCTTGAACCAATCTTTGTCTTCAAATATAACTTTCAAGTTCTCGTCCCTTCTTGAATCCACTTCAAAATATTCGATGAATGTGGGCATGGCATCGAGTGCCACGATGCCTCCTCAGTGAAAGGTTGTTCAACATAATGATATTCTGATGCTTGTTGACGAGTGGTATGGAAATACCACGCCAAGTGCTCAAATTTCTCGACAAGAATTTCAGAGTTCTTCCCCTAGTCAATGCTAAAGCTTTGTTTTCCAAGGAAAACTCTCGCAAGTCAGGAACATAAATAATAACAAAATCCAAAAATATGTATATGATAAGCACTTGTGGGGCAGTTCCAAAAATTCTCATGAAATATTTTGGATGCCACAACAGACTAATTGAGACGTGATGTCTCAAAGAGGGGATAATCAGTCGGCACCATGTGGGCAGCAGCAAGGCTACAACCATAATATAGGATTCCAGACTTTTCTAGAAATCAATATGGCGAGGTACTAGCCGGGTACTCCTAGGTGTTTCTCAGCAAGTTGGTTTTCAAAATAAACTCAGTCTACAAGTGGATATGCAAGTTACTTACAACAACAATGAATTTCTCATGGAGGTAGTGCCTTAGATATATCTTCACAGGAATCGGCTTCCCAGGAAGTGAAAGTTGATTCTCAACCAATGAACTTTGAATAGAATTAGGAAAATCCAGGTAACAAGTTTCGACAGGGCTACAAAAGTGAACATCCATGTGAATAATCACAATTTGCTGCAACCTTTAGTTTATCAGAGGATGGAAATTGACAACCAACTACCAAGGTTCCAGGTTATGCAGCCCACCAATCAATAAGAAATGTTTCAAAGAGGTCACACCCTTATTCAACCTCACAAAGTTGTGGACATGCATAGGATACATCAATGTGAACTCCAAGGTTATCTTATCATGCAGACCATGTGTACTCTATGATTTCAAATGCAAGGGATCAACCCATAGAATACTTTGCAAGGCCAGTTTAAAAAAAAAATACATAATTGTAAGTGAGTAGGCTAGGGATGGTGTTCATTTCTCTTTAGTAGTAGCTACATTGTGCACTCATGTTAGAGTCCTTACGTGTTTCGACTCGCGAAACTTTTCTTAATAACCATTACAGCTTATATTGAACAAAGTATTAACATGCGTAAAGTTATTTAAGCTAGGAATAAACTATGTTCCTTTTGTTGTTGCATGAATCTTACTGCAACAATAAATCACATGGGAACCCCTGGCTGATGATGCATTTGTTGATATCTGTAGCAAATAAAATTTATTTAGCCTAAACTAGAATAATTTACAATGTCTAATATGGTTTTGAGGTCATTTGTTGAGATTGTGATCATAGGTTGTCTTGTTTCATTATTTGATATTTTAAAAGGAAATAAATAAATGATACACAAAAGTCCAGAACAAAAGTTGGTGATGAATATCCTTTTTTAAAGGGGCGAAAAGAGAACAAATTCAAATTCATGATCTAACTGCCATGTCGAGTCAAGATGGGTCAAAATTTCTTCCTATTGCTACCACCAAATTTTGGGCTTTGTAAGAACTTCTTGTTGTTTTCTCCATTAATCTACATTCGAAAAAGATTGATATTTGAGTGCGGCTATACACTAGCACATATCCATCTTGAACCTTGATCGGTTATGCACCAAGTGATCAAATTCCTCAAGTTGCTATATTTCCAAGCCCTCCGTCATAATCTTTCAGCTCAATCCTTATCACAAGGAATTTATGACACTACAAATGGAGACCATGGGCCTAGAGCTGCTGCAACTTCAATATCAGTTATATTGAAGTTTGTTGTTGACTCTGGAGAACTACCAGTGGGCCTTTTTTTAAATCCTGCAAAACCATATTTTTTATCTGTATACCATAAATAATTTGTTGAATGATTCAAACAATGTTAACACTGATAATAAAACTGCACAACAGTGAAGACTCTGCTAGGTTCAATTGCATGTTGGGAAAATTGGTTGTAACATAAGGAGCTTCAATTTTCTTTCGATAAATCTCAGTTCAACAGTCCACCCAAACCTCATGTTCTTCTCTGCATTGATTGTTTTATGGAACTAAGATTTCAAAATTGTAGTTCTTTCCCCGTTCATTTGTAATGAATATAGTTCATATCTAAATGAAATTCAATATTTAATTAATTTAGGTCGCAGTAGTACCAGTCATGTATTTACGTCTGCCATTGTTTTATTTATTTAGTTTTTTTATGAAATAGATACAAGGGAACACACACTATAAATGATTGATGGTCTCCTCACCTCCTCCCTCACATGCATTATGGAATGTGCATATTGGTACAATAACACAACCTTAATAGAAACTAAATCGTAGGAAAACAAAAAGTCCAATAATTCTCAATAACACCCATAATATTTTGGTGAAATTTTCGATTTCCCTTTTACGGAAATATTTCACCATTTGAAGCACCCTCTAAATGCCCCCTAATCCCTCATATATGTAGCATTGTTACCAGACTCTTCTCAGGGAAGAGCTTGGAAAGGCAAAAGAGTTAAGAGGTTGATGAGTCTTGGGAAAATCTTCACACATCTTCTGGACAAAATGATGCAGTTTCCGGTTACTATTGGCAAGTTAGTGAGTCGTAATTTCATTGAATAAAACTCATTTAACCTGAGTCAAATTTGGTTTATGAAATTATGACTTTCCTCCAAGTCACTTTGACTATTTTGGCTCATGACTTGTTTTTTGACTTGCAAGTCTCGCAACAATATGGAATTGGGAAATTATTCTAGTGAATAGCTAGCAAAACAGTAAATGATTCTAGAAATTAACTTCAAATAAATATGATGCTTCACAATTATCCTTGGAATAAAGGGAAAAACATTCGTCCAACACTCCTACAAATTGAGTGGTAAAACAATTATTCTTCCCTATGTATTGTGGTTGAAAACCATCATATACCAAGTTAAAATTTATTCAGTCATCATTTAGTAAAAAGGTTTGACTATGACAAAGATGTTGCATGACGAGGAAAAATATTATTGATAAATTTTAGGAAACTTAGAAGATAAGTTTTATAATATTCGTGAACAGTTTAACCAACAGTTAGAGGTAGAATCCAAATTTTGACAAATTAATTTGGGGGGATTTTAGATTCTAGAATATTTGCCAAACATGAAGTACATCATTAAGAACTTCCCTCCATCCCTATTGACCTCAGATGACTTCTAGGAAAACACATTTAGTAGAGGGCCAAGGCTTATAAGTGTTGGGATGGGG
Organism: Pinus albicaulis; assembly: GCA_034641835.2. NCBI lineage: Eukaryota > Viridiplantae > Streptophyta > Pinopsida > Pinales > Pinaceae > Pinus > Pinus albicaulis. The sequence continues at coordinate 981,276,076 of CM076579.1, read as the reverse complement.
GGGTGTTGGGGAGGAATTTCACTTTGCAACTTACGATAATCTCTTGCAAAATATGAATTTAAAAGTTTGTTTTTCAATAAGCTAGATATGTTTTTCGTATACAAATTTCAATGATTAAATACATATTTTAAAATTTGACCTCGCTTAAGATGGATGTTTTGAAGTTGTACTTTTTGGCATTTCTCATCCTTAAACTCTCAAATCTGTTTTTCAATACATTTGTCATAGGTTTTCTATATACCTAATTTAGTGACCAAATGTATATTCTAGAATTTGTGTTAACTTTAGTACAAATATTTGGAAGTTTCCCCTCTCATCACTAGCTTCATTGCCATACCTTACCATCTCACTCACACATTCCTTTTTAGCATACCATTATTATTCTATATCGTGGTAGAAACTATTGAGTGTTTTGTATTGTACCATGGTTTGTTATATATGTGTCATGGTAACGCTACCACTGGTTTCTTTCTCTCTATATGTTATTTTTAAGAGAACATGTTTGTTGAGCTGCATCTTTGTCCAAATTTTTATGGTTTTTTATCGAATAAATACATACTTGTACTTGGTGTTTTTAATCATTATTAATCCATTATGTTGTTAATTAGAGGAATTTAGAAACAATAGCTATTAATTTATAAATTCCTGTTATTAGTTAATTTGATAAGTGTTTTTAATAAATTCCTTCTTGGTTGCAGGAAGGTTCGGTGCAGGAATGCATTTGAGTACGAATTCACCAAATGCATAAAAGCAGTAGCTGGGTAGTTGAGTACGAGATTGTTGTAGGTGAAAATATCTATTTTGCGACCAAATGGAGTAGAATCTATAAATTTTGAGACATGGGTTTTGTTTAGAGCACCATGTTTCATATAACCCAGAAACTGTTTGGCAAAATTCGGCTTCGTCAAGGAGTTATCGTCAGGGGAATATTCCACTAAAAACCATTTCTGAATGTGAATGTAATGGGTCTTTATGAATATTGCTACTCTGGTTATGTTTGGGGATTAAAAAAAATCTCAGTTTACTCTCAATATGCCAAGGATCAATTTGTGGGCCTGTTCCACATTAGTTGAAGCGAAGACACTTGTTTCACTGTATTTCAACATTTGTTCTACCTAGTGTTGAGGAAAGCACAAATCTACTTCTTGCTACAAAGGAGGAACTTCTTGAACTACCAGATGAAAATTTGGCTAGCATGATTAGAATGCAGCAACAACGTACAAGGAAATTTTGAAGAGGACATTAGTGTGCAGATGTTCCATTTAAATTGAAGCGCCTTGCTCGTGACCCTGAACGTTTTCTTTGGGCAGTAAGTATTGCACAATCATGTTTCATTACAATGACTATGACAATTGGGGCCAAAGTCCAAAAGGCCAATATGCTAATTCCATATTCTGACATGATGAATCATTCATTTAACCCAAATTTTTCATATCAATGGCGTAAGAAAGATCAAATGCTAGAAGCGATCATCAATGCTGGACAATCCATAAAGGTAGGAGATGAGATGAAATTTAGTTATATGGAGAAAATGTGAAATGATGTATGCATGTCAAGATATGGCTTTTCATCTCCCGTGAATCTGTGGGATGTGGTAGAATTTTCAGGGGACGCAAAAATACATTTGGATTCTTTCCTTTCAGCTTTCAATATTCCAAGGTTGGCAGATGAATTTTATCATAATGATTCATTATCCGATAGACAAGATAGCTTTGTTGATGGTGCCATATTAGCAGCAGCAAGAACCTTACCAAGCTGGTCGGAAGGGGATTTGCCTTTCCTCCCAAGTATGGAAAATAAAGTCATTGAAGAGCTTAAGAAGGAATGCCGGAAAATATTGGGAACGTTTCCTACCATTGTTGATCAAGATCTCAATAATTTAGTTGCAGAAGCTGACTCAAATGGTAGTAGCAAAATTCGTGAAACACAATCAAATACTGGATTCATCAGAAGCAACTTATAAAAAGGATTATTGAATCTCTATCACTGTACTTGGAAAGGCTATTGTTTTGAGTAGTCAAAAATTTCAACTTTCAGCATTCCGAGCTAATGTTTGAATTCAGAAGTTGTGCCTAGGATCTAATTAATATTCATCTTGATAACTATCAAGGAAACCAATGTGGTTGCATTTCATTATCTTGTACACTATTGAAGATAGCAAATCTCAAGAGTTTTCTCCCTTAGTGTTTGATTGCAAAGGATTTGAACTTGTGGAGTTATATTTCAACGATGGATGGGTAGCAGAGTCTACTTCCGGAACGAAAAATTGTTCTCACCCAAATGAAGCTTTCCAGATGTGTGATCCCTCTGCCAGCAGTGCGTGAGGTCACATTCTTCCAGAAGCTGGATCGCACCAGCTCAAACCGAAATTGGGAGTCAAATCTCATTGTTTTGATTTTGTTCAATTCGTATTGATGAAATATCCTAAAATTGTATCCAGTGTAACCATCTATCCATCTAATTAAGAGCGTTGCTGCTATAAAAGGCATAGGGCTGCACACTAATTAATCAATTAATTTCTCAGATGTAATAAGTGGAAGTCTGTCAATTCGAGGGGAGTGATTTCATAGGGATCAAGGGCATACAAATAGGGCACACAAAAGCCAGATCGATCCAACTCAAACCTGAATTAAAATCACATATCATTGTTTTGATTTTATTCACCTGAATCCTAAAGTTGTATTATATGTAACCACCGACATTTAATTAGGAGCAACGTTGTTGCTATAAAGGAGAGCATTGCTCACAAAGGGGGGGGGGGATTAATCTCTTCTGATATGTAGATAGCATCGAATTTGCAGAGAGGAAAGTAATTAGAGTTCGTCCATCAATTAGATAGGGCGCAGATGAAGTTAGTCCATCAATTAGACGGAGGGGAAATTGCTGTGTATAAAACTAGAATTGTTGTGTCGGACATGTAAATCGATTTCCAGATGTTGTCTTAAGAATAGATGATCGCCTTCAAGTGATGTTGTGAGCAGAATCAATTGTGCATGATTAATTTCGTATTTTAGTTTGTGATGTTTTAAAATATTTCTTCTGTTGTAGTAGGCTAGCTTACGCCAGGTGTGGGAGGGACCACCACCTCTGGAGCTAAGCTTGATCGATAACATAGGCTAATTAGATGTGTGCCATTTTAACATTTCAGGTTTCTGTGTGAATGAGTGGTTCAATTCCAAAGAATTTCAGTCATCGTAGCATGGTGCCCATTAATGTTATTACTCATCACATAATTTGTGTTTGAGTTATAAAACAACGCTACACTCTTATTTATCTTAATAAAATTGGATGCAATGGGAGCATAGGAATACAATGATTTCGGAATGTGAATATGGAATTAGATAGTATTTTAATAGTTTGAATTTGAATATGGAATGAGAACAGATTTAACATTTTGAGTTTGAGTTGGTTTGCATTACCTAATTTCTTTGAACGTTTGCAGGACTTTATAATGAGCATTTGATTTGTTTAAGCATGACTTCACCTAGTAATTAGATCTTTTTTTTAATTAAAAATTCTCTTATTTTCAAGTATAATCATTTATTTATAAGTTGGAATGCAGATTTGATTGTGCAAGTAGCAGTGATTTAGTTTTCATTTGACATGATTTTGATTTAGTTTTAGTTATTGAGTTACATGATTCGATTTTGAAGTAGGCTTGCTTTTTAATAGTTCATTTTCATTTAGATTAAAATATTCAAATAGAAGGTTTCTCATAGATTAATTGTAATGTTATTTTTAATAGGATCTTTTAAATGTTATTTTACATAGAGTGAAGTAGTTTTATTTTAGCAATAATGAGAACTTTCTTTTGTTAGTTTGAATCTTGGATTTATTAGGAAGAGTAGTTATAGTTAGTTTAATTTGTGAAGTTGTCATGTGTGATCTTTTTACTTATTCGTTTCAAGTGTTAGTTTTACGTTGATGAGGAATAAATAGATTAGGTTTTTCAAGTTATCATAGGAGATTTAAAAAGTAGAATTCGAGCGCGAGAATGATTGAGGATTGCCTTGAATTTCATTATAGCTTAATTGCAGTATGTAGTTTGCAGTGAATGAAATTGGTTAAGTAGGTTCCCTTTTCAAGATTGTTTATTTGCCAACAAAGGTGTGTTTCATTACAGTACCTAGTTTATCATTGCCAAGGAATATATTTATACTCTGACCATTAAGCTGAGCTAATACGCAGTACAACTCGCGTTTACAACTCCTGGATTGATAATTAATATTGAGAGGTTTAATCCGACAATTAAGCTGACCAACAATGTTCAACATATATGTTGCTATCAAATGATAACATTGTGTGGTGTAAGCTTCTGTGCGTGGATCAAAATTATCAAAGTTGGTGTACTAATGAAAGGTCAAGATAACATGTTCAATATGTATGTGTACGTTCAAGTGATAACATTGTGTGGTATAAGTTGATAGCTATTAGGAGCCATGCTCTCCTGCTTCTACGTGTGCACCAGGCTTATCATAGACGGTGGAGTGTTGTACTTGGTGAGAGAGTTGTACTTTGTATTATAAATATAGAAAACTTGATGAATGATTAAATAACATAGAGATGAAAATAAATCATTTTTTGTGGTTGGAAGTTTACAATTTGCTATATATGTATCTATGGTTTAGTGTAGCACTGGTTTGTGAAGTGTCTTTGCTATAAATGTATCTATGGTTTAGTGTAGAGTTGGTTTATGAAGCACCTTTTGGAAGAGATTTATGTTGGAACATAAAACAAGGGTTGGTATCAATGTGGCTATATTGGCCAAGTAGCTAAGGAAATAATAGGTATCTATTTGGCTCTGATTTTCTCAATAAAGGGTTTCAAGAGTAAATATTGGATTTCCTATGTTTGTTATTTTGTATCTATTTGCTTGGTTTTCCCAATAAAGGGTTTCAATAGTAAAAAATGGATTTCCTATGTTTTTTATTTGTCTAGAGAGTAAATATTTATTAAACTAGTCAAGCTAATGTGTTTCTAATTTTTAGTTCGATGATAAAAATATGATATATTGCAGATTATATAATGCGCTTTTACCCACTTGGAAAGCTCTACTTTACCAATAATTTAGCCTCCTGATTCTTCATGCCTTCTACGTCCACATCATTGTTTCCTTCAACGCTACCTTTGCGTCACTCTACAACATGTCTTTGCACCCTTTTGGTGCAAATGCTAGTTTTATATTCGATAGAGAGTTAACACATAACACACATATAACCAACTTAGATCCATCTTAACGTTGGATCTACCAAAGTCTAAGAGAAATCACATCTCTTGAGGTGCAAACCTCTTTTAGAATGAAAAGAGATTTGATCCATCTAGGCTCTTGGTAGATTCGTAGCTAAGATGGATCTAGGCTAGTTTAATTATTAGTTCGGCTTAGTCTTAAATTGTAGTAAATTGGCCTATATTTTCTAGCGAGATTTTGGTAAAATCTTGAATACTATCAGTGTTTTTAGGAAAGAAATTGTCGATTTACTCCATGGTAGGTCTATATTAGATAGAAATACTATGAGAAAAACATGTTTTAATAATACCATGAGAAAAATAGGTTCCATGAGAGAAAAACACCATGGAAAATTTGTTTAATTTTGATTTTGACCTAGTCAAAATATTAAATAGTACAACATCTCTATGCAATTAATTTATTTTAACTTGAAATATATTTAAACATGCCTAGACCCATTTTAACTTGGGATCAATGAAGTGTTGAGAGGCATAAGTTTCTTTTCACTCTAAAAGAGGTTTGTATCTCAAGATTTTGATCCCTTTAAGCCCTTGGTAAATCCTGAATTAAAATGAATGTGAGCTGGTCTAATTATTAATTAAATTATAAATATAAATAGAATTATTATTTTTAAGTTTTATTTTATTTTATTTTGATTTAGTCAAAATATTAAACAAAACATTACAACATCTCTACTATACAAGACTTGAAGGTCTTGACACAATTAAATATTTACAATTTTAAAAAATAATATTCTTTTAACAATATTACAAAATACACATACAACTATTAATATATACTTCTACTAATACACATATACTTGTCTAAAAACAATTAACCTATACATATTTAAATATACAATTTGTGATAAATTTAAATTTAAAATAGATTTAAAATCATAATTAAAATATAATAACAATTTTTTTTAATAATGTATACATATAAGAGAGAAAAAAAAAAAAAAAAAAAAAACCTTTGACTTTCATTATTACTCCTATTATATTAAGTTAGATGATACAAACAAGCTGTAATGTAATGAACTTAACGTTTTACAACAGGAAAATGAATAAATAATAACATTGATTTAAATGTTATATTTTGTAACATGTCTTTAGTTTATGCTATATTACTATTAATTAGTAGTTAGTTTATGGTATTAATGTTATGTCTAGTAATTAGTTTATGGTATTAATGTTATGTTTTGGAAGGTATATTATATATATAATTGAAGATTAAATTTAAATATATAAATGAATGAATGAATGAGATGTTAATGTTTATGAGATTACAAGTTTTTTGTAATTTAATTTTTTTCTTACTCAAATTGATAATGAACTAACTCAATTCTATATACATATATCCTTAAATTTTTAAAATATATTAAATATATTTTATTAAATTTAATAATTATTTAAAACAATAAATTAAAATATGTATAACATTTAGATATTGCATGTATACTTGTTAATTGACAATTGACAATTTTATTATGTTATATTTTCCCTTTACAAACAGATAAGTAAAATAATGTTATATATTTATATTTTTGTAAAATAATGTTATAAAATCATTAAATCTATTCTCAACCATATATTAATATTATATATTTATATTTTTTATAAAATACACATTTTGAAAAGTCCAAAAAAAATTATTAAACCTATTCTCAACCATATACTCTTTTAGGTTATCATTCGATATTATTTTCCCAAACAATCTCCCTCGATCCTCTCAACAATCTACTTTTTCGTTGCATCATTTCTTCTCGACCTCCGTATTTCATCACGAATCATCCTACTGTCCTCACTCATCTTCATTTCAACCATCACGGTAAAAACCGGAATGGAATGGAATATGTAGCACTCAATAACACAAAGCCACGCTTATAAAGGTGACTTGTGGAGGGCGGGAGGAGGTGGGTAACTAGGAAGAGAAAGAGTCTAGTCAACTCTTCCCTGTTTGGGGTTAAGGGTTCGGGGGACTGACCGCCATGTACCATACTCTACAGAAGCAGCGGCAACATCATTCTACAAAAATTAATAGAGAAAAGGACAGCGGAGTGGCCAGGATGTTTACAGCTCGGTCTACCGTCAAACGGCAAGCACTCAGATTCTTTGAAAAGGACGTTTGAAGTATCATGAGCTGGCGGTCACATGGCGGTTTTGTACAAACCTGAGACGACGCCACACTGCAGACCCAAAGTAAGAGAGATGGGGAGAGAGAAAATGCAATGCCGTACGTGCAGACGGTATGTAAGTAATTTTGGTACTATCTCTTACTAATTCTTGCTCACCACACCGTTCAAAGCAAAGACCCTCACCGTTGCTTGCTTGCTTCTACGGAGAAACCACTGTGTCTTCATTATGGGACAACATACAGGGGAGAAGAAGCAGTAAGTAACAAGGTTGAGAGAGGAAGGGTGGAAATTTTCAGTTGTGGTGAAAAAGGATTGGGATAACATTACTGAAAGATTGTGTGCAGCCATGGATGAAATGGAAGCAGCAGTGAGTGATAAACCAGGCAGAGTGAAAGGTGGTTTAGATAATCCAGCAAGAGAAGCAAGGAGAAGAAGAATGGAAATCAGAAAACTGAAAGAAATAGCACATTCTGCTACCAGTGGAGAGCGTTGTTGCAAACGTCCCAGACCCCTTGCCATTGCTACTAGCACAGCAATACCATTGGATGATGCTCATGTTTTTGCTGCTTCTTCTCAAGGTACTTGTTCTTTGACCTGTGGGATTAAGAGTGTTTGTGAGAAAAATGATGGAAGCATAGAAACAGTGGATTCTGAAACTGCCATTGCATGCTCTGGCATTGGGTTGGGTGGGGGTGGGAGTACTGGAGACAATACCAGCGGTTTGGATGATGGGTTGTGTAGCAAAAGCGGTTTTGGGTTAGAAGAGCATGTTATTCGTTGGGGTTATGCTTCCATTTGTGGCAGGAGGCGGGAAATGGAGGATGCCGTTACAGCACTGCCAGGATTTCTGTCTATGGCGTCTGAAACTGTTGGGGACTTGGAAAGTTCTACTGGGAAATCAGCCCTACATCTGTTTGGAGTTTATGATGGACATGGGGGTTCTCATGTTAGTATGCTTGGGTCTTTTTTGTTCTTTATTTTCAAGTTTAGATGGCTGGTCATGATTTTATGTCAGAGTTACAAGTTCTCAGTGAATAAATAAGCTAGTAATGTTTGACCAAAATGGGGCTTTCATAGTTTTCTATTCTTGTATTAATAGTATTTGCTGGAATGGAAATTGTATGGGCAGGTTGCAAATTTCTGCAAAGAGCGCCTCCATGGTGCTCTAATTGAGGAGTTGGAGGCAGAAATGAGGGAGGGTGACAGAGGTGAGGGTGAATGCAGCTGGCAGAGGCAATGGGAAAGGGCTTTTGTTGCCTGTTTCAACAAAGTGGATTCTGAGATTGGAGGAGTAGAACCCAGAAACTTGAGATGTGAAAATGAAGATCAGGAAATGGGTGGAAGAGGAAACGATGAGTCCTCTGCCCGTGCTGCCCCTGCACCTGCCCCTGCTGATGCTGTTGGATCTACAGCTGTTGTTGCTGTGGTGGGTTCATCCCAGATAATCGTATCGAATTGTGGGGATTCAAGAGTGGTTCTGTCAAGAGGTGGCCATGCTACTGCGCTTTCGGTCGACCATAAAGTAGGATAAGGATATTTAATTCCTGCAATGATTATTAAGGATTATGCATTAAAGTAATAATTAATGCTATATAAATTGAAATGTGTATGGCTTAATATGGAAATATTTGACATAAAGGGAAATTACTATGGTATAATATGAAAACTTTCTACATCAATTTTTTTAATGATTTTTTTTTTCTTTATATATATTTTAGAATATTAAGTACTTTATAGTCGAACAGTTATTTATAATTATTATGATTTCTACTTTTATTATCTTGTCATTTGTGTTATTATGTTATTGGTTGGAATTGTATTTGGGTGGGAAGGTGAACCATTATTTCAAATTATGTTATTTGTTGGAATTGTATGTGAGTGAGAAAGATAACCAATATTCCTACCAACCACTTCTAATTTAAGTGGGAAGCATCACAATTATTTCTATGACCACTACATATTAACTCAATTTACATTTACTTTTTCTCTTCTATTTTTCCTCAGCTGTTAAACTGTGTTGAAATCTCTGAGTTACTAAGATTGGGAACTGGTTTCATTAATGCAGCCTGAACGGGAGGATGAAATGACAAGGATTGAGGGTGCGGGAGGAAAAGTGATACAGTGGAACGGATACCGTGTGTTTGGAGTGCTTGCTATGTCGAGGGCCATTGGTATGCTGCTTACTCTTTCACACATAGGGTTTATATATATATTTACTAGTGTCTGGAAAAAATTGTTTCCTTCCATACTAGTTTTTTAGTTGAATTTAATACATATTTGTTTTTGTTAAATGTAGGAAAACATTTTCCAAAATGAAAAATTGTGTTCACTACTTCTTTAATTAAGCATTGGTCATTTCCCAGTTTCAAATATTAGGCATTTTGCCAATTTGAAGTTATTTTTGTGAAAAGGAAAATGTTAATGACAAAATAAAGTGCATATTTTCAAGAAAATACCTGTAAAATGAAAACTTAAAAACATGAAATAACCATTGCATGTTTAATGTATATGTAAGATTACACTCAATTATATATATATATATATATATATATATATAATTATAACTATATAACAGTAATTTTATTGTTAATTCTATGAAAACATATTGGTTTTGAATTTGTAAATTTTTTTTAGAAAAAACATATTTTCTTAATTATTAGACTCACTCAAATTATATATATTAAAAAATACACCCAATTATAAAGTGAAAATTTCTTAACCATACCTAATAAATAGATTAAAAAACACACTAAATTATAAACATAAAAAAAAACCAATACAAATTTTGAAGAAGACACTCGATTATAAAATGAAATTTCTCACTACAGTAATGTTAATGAGCACATTCAATTATAGAATGAAGATTTCCATAACCTATGTCGTAGAGCAAACCAAATTATAAGGCTAAACTTTCCACAACAGTTCAAAAGTGGTTCATTATGTGAACCTCCTGTTTTGCTTGCATGGTATGTAACATCAAAATTATAGTTTTAAAAAATAAAACAATTTGAAAGTCTTTTAGATTCAAGACTTCTGTTAAAAGTTAAAAATAATGTTAGGTAGTAAATATTAATCTTTTGGATTTAATATTACTTCCTTAATTTTATAATTCTTTCTATTTATTATTCACTAAGATTTATAATAGTAATTAGTTATTTTTATTAATCTAAAGATTTATTTTCCTAAAGTGTAATATTATTCATAAAATTTATAATATAAATTCTTGGATTTATATATATTGGGTTTATAATATTAATTATTATTATTTATAATTATAATATTTTTATTGTTGATGAGAATTTTTGGAATATTGTGTATTTTGTTTGAAGACTTGGGATGAACACTTCACTTGGACTAGTGTATATAGTTAAAGAGAAACTAGCAGTTAGAGAGATGGAAAATTAAGGGTACGATGATAGATTGATCTAGTCAAAGAGATGATTGATATATTTGAATTTAAACCTTGATGGGAGCCGGGAATTGAACAGATAACTTCATATCAAGAAGTGCCTTAAGGGTATGATGATGAATTGATTAAGTCAAAGAGATGATTGATGTATTAGACTTTAAAATAAACTTATTAAATAACAAACTAGCGATTAGAATAAAGGAACATTATTAGGTTAAACAGATTATTGATTTATTTAAATTTAAAAACAAATTTGAATTATTTAATATGTTTATTATAGGTGATAATCATGGATTGTTAGAATTATAAATTGAATAAATATGGAAATTAAAATATAAAGAAATTTTTTCCAAAGATTGAAATTTATTTGGTTAAATTTCAAGAAAGTTAGGTTACCAATTTTTATTTTTATTTTTTATTCTTTCCTGTTATTATGTTATAATTTTGGATTTATAATTTAATATAATATAACAATATAATAGGACTATAGATTTAGATTCAAATGATTAGGTTTGGAATAAAACTATTAAATTGATTATGCGGAGTTAGATTAGAGTCAGTTGAATGGTTGAAATGAAAAAGAAATGAGATATTTAAAAGGTCAAAGATAGAAATTGAGTGGAATTTAGTATAAAATTGATTAAATTAAATATTGGGGGAATTGATATGAGAATAGAAATATAAAAAAAGTTAGGAAAGGTTAGAATTAAAACGAGAGAGAAAGCGTTTAAAATATTTTTATATTAATATTATTATTAATAACATTAATTTTTAATATTATTGATAATTGATATATGTGGTTGTGGTAGTAAAGCTTTTTGGATTTACTGTATTCATTTTTATTGATGAATGTTTTGAATTAACCACTAAAATTTATCCTTAAAAGAGAGTTTAAATAATGTTGCTACTAAATATTTTTGGATTTTGGATTTATTTCATATATTTTTATTGATCAATGTTTTGGACTAATCATTAAAATTTATCATTAAAAAAGAGTTTAGTGAGATTTGGATTAACTACTGAAATTCATTATTAGGAGTTCAATGTTTGGTGGACCTGTTAAGATCGACCTTGACTCAGGAATAATAATCTATACCTAATAGATTCTGGCATATAGTTTTGTGACTTATGACAGTTGTATTTGGTTTCTTTCCAACAAAATACCACTAACATAATACAATGAGCCACAAAACTATGTATCCAAAACCACTAGCAATAAACTAGGGCCACAAAACGATGTATCCAAAATCTCTAGCAATAAACTATCGTTTCTGAGTCAAAATTAATCCTAACCGGACCTATCATTCCCAAGTCTCCTAAATAGACTTCAGTTGGTGGTCTATAATGTCCAGCAATGAAAAAAAACAATGCTGTATACAATAAGAAACAAAACTATGTATCCAAAACCACTGGCAGTAAACTATCATTTGATCATTCCTAAGTCAAAGTTAATCCTAACCAGACCTATAAAAGTCGAAGTTAATCATAACTAGACTTCAATTCCTAAGTCAAAGTTAATCCTAACCAGACTTCAGTTGTTGGTCTATAACGTCTAGCAATAAAAAAGGATGCTGTTTTTCTTGCATCGCATTCAGTAGCTTTGATGTGTTGGTTTTCCCAGAGATGTCATGACTAGAGGAAAGTTACTGATACGAATTGTTACGTCATACAGGTGACCACTACCTGAAGCCATACCTCACATCTGAGCCAGAGGTTACATTTACTCAGAGAACCGATGAAGATGACTGTTTGATATTGGCCAGCGATGGATTATGGGATGTACTATCCAATGAAGAGGTTTGCGAAATAACTCGTAGATGCCTTGCCAAGTGGCTGCATAATAATAATAATAATAATGCTGCAACTAGCTCATCATCTTCTAAATCGAAATCATGGAGAGATAGAAGGGCGGAAGAAATGGATCCATGCATGCAAGCAGTAGCAGAGCATCTTTCCAGGATGGCTCTTCAGCGTGGTAGCTCTGACAACATCACTGTGGTGGTGGTGGACTTGAGAAAAGAGAAGCCACACACCTGAAACTCCAAAAAAATTGGATGGATGGTTAATGGTTCTCTAACAGAAATTATATATAAATATATATATATGTATGATGCCAGCCAGCTTGGGCCAAGTTTCCACAGCTTGATTACGTGTACATAATTTTGATTTACAAGTTATACTCATTGCATGGAGATTAATGTTCTCCTTTTAACTCTTGTTTTAATATATCCTGGAAACCAACAGGGATCCTGATTTGCTCCTTGTGAGCAAATTTGTAGATTTGCATACTTAAACTTTTTGTAATATATGATTTGGGAGATTTCTCTCACCCAAAGGTTCTCTGGTTCAGGTGGCCAGTCTGGGTTAATGCTTCCTGGAGCCTTGGGGATTAAATATGGCCTGGCATCTTGTGATCAATTCAAAGTTGATCAGGTAAAACATCTTACCAAAAATTATGGGCAACTTATGCTTTGAGATGATCAGCTGCAGAATTCCTGAGGGCTGATAGACCAACATAATAGAATGTTGTGTCTAATTCCCTGCAACAAATATGGGAAAAGCCTTCTGATTTTTGACCTGCTGTTATGGAAAACTATTCTTCAGTCCCTCGGATCATAAGGGCCAAAACAGTTTATGTTTTGGAAATCATAGGTCACAGGTAGGGTTTTAACTTTTCTTTGGCAGTTCGAAATGCCTGCTGGACAAAATTGCGTGTTAAACGTACATATTTTTATGCATAACCTATAGTTAGTGTGAGAGCTTTATTGGTAGGAAAATTGTTCTAGATAGAGTGTTAGAGATTTGTTGGGAGGAGAATTATTTTATCTTTTATATTTAATAATGATACAGTGATGGTTGATAATTTTAAGACTAGAATTAGAATTACCTAAGACATTGAAATAATATTTCAAATTTTTTATATTTATTTATTGAATTTGGTACTAGTAAGATTACATTATGGGTTTCATCATAATTACGTTAAAAAATAATATTGAAATAAGATAGAATTGAACTGGTCACTTGACATTTAAAAATAAATTGTAGAATACTAATTTTGTTTATAAATATTTCAATTAATATGGAATTTTAGATTTAATAATTTTTAGAAAATATGTTTAAAATAGGGAAAATTTTAAGGATGGATGTTTATCTTAAAGTTTAAAAATTTGATGAATATTAGTAGTCTCAAATATGTGAATTGTAAAATGTTTTATGTTGTTTTTGTAAAAATATTTAGTTTTGTAATCATTTTGTATTGGTATATATATAAAATTTTGGCCATTTTTAGGGTAAAATATTTGTATACTATAAAAATTAGGCAAATCAATTTAAAAAAAAAATGGGAATTGCTGAATATTTTTTTTGGAAAAAGCATGGAAAATTAACCCACCTGCGAATGTTAGCCCCTAAAATTTTCCATGGTCTAAAATTTCATATTTCCAGTAAAAATTAATGATGAAAGTTTATTCACCTAATGAACAATCTTGAGAGTGGTAAACATGTCACCCACCAATAATAATCAATAAGACTAATTAAAATTATCGGGATGAGATTAATGATGAAAGTTTATTCACATAATAGATAATCCTGGGAATGGTAAACATGTCACCCATCAGTGATAGTCAATAATAGTCCGTGAGACTAATTAAAATTATCAGGATGAGACTAGAGAGTAAGATATAAGTTAATAAATTAAATTTTTCTAAGTGATTTTTTTTGGAATATTGTGGAGAAATTAGTTTTAGTTATGTATTTTTGAAAATTTGATAATCTAAATCCTATTAAAAATGATAATTTTTTTTTTTAATAATTTTTATGTTATAATTTAAAATTTAATTTATTAAATATTATCGTAGTTTTTGACCAAATTTATATAAATTAAAAAAAATAAAATTATAAATAAAAAAAATTGCCAAAGTTTTATTTTCCTATTAAACAAATTAGTGCGATTTAACAAATGATTGCGAGGAAAGTAATGAGATCTAACTAATTGGACTACAGGGATCCAAAAGCATGGATTGGGCAAAAAGTTTAATCTTCTAAAAAATGGTTTAAATTTATTGGAAAAAAAATAGTGCCTTTGATATGGTTGGTCTGCGGGTAACTTGGAACATCAGAAAGGGAATTTTGGTATAAATTGGTGAGAACCTGTAGATCCGTTGTGAAGTAGATCATGAATTTTTAAGGATCTCTACCTTAATAAAACAACTATCGCAGTGTATTGATGCTGCTCTTTTAAAGAAAACTAACTTTCAAGAGGGTGTATCGATTAAGAGTTAAAAGATAATTGCTATAGGGTGTATTGATTAAGAGTTAAAAGATAATTCCCCCATATAGGTGTTTTTTTTTTTTTTTTAAATAAATAAGATGATTGCTTCATTTTATGATACTCTTTTATAAGATTTATAAAATTAAATGTTAGAATGGTTTATTTTCTTTTATGTAATTTTGTTAAAATGTTTTGATCGTTTAAAAAGTTTATTAAAAAATAAAAGGTAAAGCAAAGGTTGTAAATAGCAATAATTTTTTACAGTATGTAGTGGTTTGTTTAGTTTCAGGTTCTATGTATATTGATTTTCTCTAGTAACATCAGGAAATGTGTATAATATTAATTTCAAGGTTAATCAATGTGTCTATAGATGATGGGTTTATTGATTTTTTGGTTGTATAATATTAATTTTAAGGTCAACCAATGTGTCTACTGATGATCAACGGTGGTTATTTATGGTTGAATATGGTGACCCATGGACAATATCTTTATTGTCAACTAACCAAGGTCAATCATAGTCAACCATGGTCAATCACAGTCAAACATGATTAATCACGGTTGAAATTCCTTGACCATGATCAAGCATGATCAAGGTTTTTCTAGTTGAATTTGGTCAACCATGGTTGAGTGTGGTAAACCATGGTTAAACTTGATCAACCATTATGAGTCATGGAATCATGGTTGAAATTGGTTAAACATGATCAACCATGATCAACGTCTTTCTAAGGTTTATAATTGCTTAAAATCATAAGGTTTATAATTGTAGAGTTCAAAGTATTAATTGTTTGGGTTTATATTATTAATCTTAGGGTTTAATATTGTTCCATTGGGTCTATAATATCAACATTCCCTTGGGTTTGTAATATTGATCCCTCATATCTCATGTATAATATTATTTTATGGTTTATAATATTAATCTTAGGGTTTATAATCCTTTGAACTTATAATATTAATACTAGGGTCAAATATTAATTTGTTGGGTTATAATCCCTTGGGTTTATTAATACCCTTAGGTTTATAATTTTAATCCCCTAGACTTTTTAGTACCAAGGGTTTATTAATCTCTTGGGCTTATAATATTAATTCCAAGGGTTTGGGTTTATAATACTAAGCTCTTTTGTTTATTAACCCCATGGGTTTATTAATCTCTTTGGTGTATAATATTAATCTTTTGGATTCATAATATTAATAATCCCTTTGGGTTTTTAATAAGTTGCATTTATAATATCAATTTGAAGGGTTTATGATATTAATGCCTTGGATTTATAATATTCACCGCTAGGGTATATTAATCACTTGGGTTTATTGATCCCTTGGGTGTATAATATTAATCTTAAAGGTTTAACATTAGTCAACCACATTTACTACTGTATTTGACTATGTTGGGGTATGTTTGGTAGTCAACACTTTTGGGTTCATAATATTAATAATCCCTTTGGGTTTTTAATAAGTTGCATTTATATTATTAATTTGAAGAGTTTATGATATTAATGCCTTGGATTTATAATATTCACCCCTAGGGTATATTAATCACTTGGGTTTATTGATCCCTTGGGTGTATAATATTAATTTTAAAGGTTTAACATTAGTACTAATGTATTTGACTATGTTGGGGTATGTTTGGTAGTCAACACTCTTCAAATGTTGTCAAACACAATTCCCTATTAATGGTCAAGTCAATGGTGAAACATGACCAACCATGGTTAATCATGGTTGAATATGGTCAACCATATACAATATCTCTATTGTCAATTACGATCAATCACAATTAACGAAGGTCAACCATGATCAATGATGGTAAACCATGACTAATCATGGTTGAATTTTGTCAACCATGATCAAGGTCTCACTCGAAGTGAAAAACAATAATTTCAATATGTAAAGTTTATAATATCAATAATTATCCCCTTGGTTTATAATATCAACAATCCCTTGGGTTTATAATACTGATATGTAATATGTATAATACTAGTAATATTAATCCTTTAGGTTTATAATCCCTTGGATTTATTAATGCCCTTTGGTTTATAATATTAATCCCTTGGTTTTTTAATGGCAAGAATTTATAGTATTAATCTCTTAGATTTATTAATATCTTGGGTTTATAATATTAATCCCAAGGGTTTGTAATATTAATGCCTTGATTTATAATATTAAACCTTTGAGTTTATTAAACCCATGCGGTTTTATGAATCCCTTTGGTTTTTTAATTATAGTACTAAACACTTGTTTTTTTTTTGGTAAAGTTTGGTTGAGTCCCTTACTATTTTCTATTATAAAACGGTGCATCATACACATAGTTGAGGCCTGTTGACCCATAGGAAGCAGTGTTGGCCTGTAGTATTAAAAGCCAACCAAAATTAAAATTGTTTCCTTCTTCTACTTGCCACTAAGACCAGTTTACTATTTAGAGCATTGACAAAAAGATAATGACCAATATAAACACTATTCACAAAAATCATTAAACAGAAGTTGGGTTACTACCCATTTGAAGGATCGATTGGTGTCAATTTTTTGCAGTGGAACCAGGCATGTCTACTTGCTGTAGCTGCTGAAGTTGCTTCTCAACACGGTCTATTCGAGCTGACATTTGATATTGTGACACTTTGATTTGTTGGAGCTAAACGGTAATATCTTGAAAAAGTGCAGTGACTGACGAAATCTCATTCCCTTGTCCTGGATGGATACTTTGCATTGCCTTAGCCAAGACACACTTCATTATCCAATATGTATGCACAGTTTGATTGAACAGAGATAGACGCCCTCGTGTGTTCCCAGGATCAGTGATGAAATTCATGATTTCCTCTTTCGCCTCATTATCTTCTTCATTGTTGTGGCTCTCTCATTCCCATCCTTGAATTGTATTTGTTATTTAAGGTGGGTTTCCTAGCAAATATGCTTGCGAGATATTTTGTAATGTCCCCTTTTTCGTTTTTATACCTCTTTTGCTAGTCTCAGCGTTAGGCTTGACCATCTTCTGCTTGCCTTTATCCTGAGTACTGACATTAATCTTCTTCTTTTGCCTCTTCACCATTGTTTTACTTTTACTTTTGTGATTAAAACCTGTGTATTCAATTAGAGTGCATGTATGATGGGAGCAGAACATTAAAACAATTAAACTTTGCAACTGCAGGATTAAATTTTCCTGTGGCGTATATTTCGTAGCATGACTGGAGTAATTCCACTGTCAATTGAGGGAATAGAAATTCTCTAAACAATTAAACTCTTGAGTTTATTAATCCCTTTGGTTTATAATATTAATCCCTTGGATTTACAATATTAATAATCCCTTTGATTTTTTAATCTATTGGGTTTATAATATTAATCCAAAGGGTTTATGATATTGATTCCTTTGGTTTATAATATTAAACCCCTCCGATAATAATATTTATCCCTGAGATTTATTAATCCTTCGAGTCTATAATATTGATCTCTTAAACCCCTCCCATAATAATATTCATCCGTGGGATTTGTTAATCCTTTGGGTTTATAATATTGATCCCTTGATTTATTGATCCCTTGGGTGTATAATATTAATCTTAAAGGTTTAAATTTAGTCAACCACATTACTAATGTATTTGACTCTTCAACTTTTGTCAAACACAATTCCCTTTTAATGGTCAACTAATGTTTCTACGGTCAACCATGATCAACCATGGTTGAATATGGGCAACCATTGACAATGTCTCAATTGTCAACTATGATCAACCATGATAACCAAAGTGAACCACCGTAAACCATGCTCAACCATAGTCAACCATGATTAATCATGGTTGAAATTCATTAACCATGATCAAGGTCTCTTTGGTTTAATTTGGTCAACCATGGTTGAGTGTTGTAATCCATGGTTAACCATGATCAACCATGATCAAGGTCTCTTTAGTTGAATTTGGTCAAGGTTGAGTGTGGTCAACCATGGTTAAACATAATCAACCATTGTTAGTCATGGTTAAGGAGTTTAAAGTCATAAAGTTTATAATTGTAGGATTCAAAATATTAATCCCTTGGATTTATAGTATTAATCCTAGGGTTTAAAATTCTTCTGGTTTATAATATAAATTCTAGGGTTTAATATTATTCTTTTGGGTTTATAATATCAAAAATCTTGTGGGTTTATAATATTGATCTCTTGGCTTTATAATGTTAATCCAAGTGATTTATAATATTAATGCCTTGGATATATAATATTATTAATAATCCATTGGGTTTATAATATTTCTTCATTAGATTTATTGAGACCTTGGATTTATAATATTTATCTTTTTGGTTTATCTTTATATAAATATATAATTATTAAAATATATTTTATAATAATTAGAAATAATATAAGAGAAATAAATAAATATGATTAGTAGTAATTAAATGCTACTGTTATTATTTTATATGTCAATTATATTATAGTTTGAATTATAACTTTTACTATAATATTATATTAGATCATAATTTTATTTTAATATAAGATATAATATTAATATAATAACCATAAATATAGACTTTTGTGATCAATAAGTTAGATAAATGTTTTTAGGATTAATCACATCATTAGAATTTGGTTGACATTTGGAACTATTTAATGTGGTTCATCTTCATGACAAGAATCATATTAAATGCTTGAAATCAACCAAATCTTAATCATGAACCATATTAAATGGTTCCAAATGTCAACTAAATCTTAATGATGTGATTAATTCAAAAAACATTTATCTAAACCATAAATATATAAAGATATAATAAGAATATTTTTATGGTTTATATAGTTATTAATAATTAGAAAGAAAAGGTTAGTAAAAGACACTTAATAGTTATTAATTTGATTGATATTAGTATATCACCTTATATCAACCACATTTATTAATGTGGTTATTTTCAAACATTTATCAGCTTATATCAACCATATTGATAAATATAGTTGAATAATTTTATCATCTTTTTTCCAATTTGATTTTAAATGCTTATTCACAATTTCAAAACCTTTTCTAGGTAAGTTTGGAATTTTTTTTTTAATGTATTTATTTTTTCACGTGGCTTTAAAACAAATCTTCAGTTGAATTGGAATGCTTACAGGAGTCCCTATGCTTTTTCAAAAGGATGGCATAAAACTCTATTCTTTAATTGTCCTTTCTTCTGGCTATAGGCAGCTTCGCTTAATAGATAGGCTCCTGAGATAACAGAACAAATTATGTACTGCAAGAAGATGAGAGAACTATTTATTGTTTATCGCCGCTCAGAGCACGACACGCGACTCTATCTGAACGAAGTTGGTCAAAGTTTAGTTGAAAAAAATACATGTAAACAAACATTTAGCGTTCGAAATACACACGATCTATAAAATGAAAATTTGGAGGTCGCTTCAATGTTTCGAAACTTTTCTCACATTTTTGGGACGTAAAAAACAGCGTAACTTGGGCATCTGAGTATATAAAATTATTCTCCACTTTGTAGTAAAAAAATAATTTTTATGATATAATAAAAAGTAAACATTTTTTTTCTTGATGTCTGTTGTACATGAAAACGAAGAGAATGTAGAAGTTCAGAACATTAATAATATATTTCAATGGAAAAATTAGTAAAACTAAGAATATTATTAATATATTTCATTTAGTTTTAAAGACGTTTTTTTAGTTACCAGGATTTAGTGATATAAAATTTTTATTAATTTTGAACATTTTAGGTTGATTTAAAATTTGGTAAAACTTTTTTGGGGCATTGTTTCACCATGCATGACACTTAGGTCATGGTAGACCTTAACCTATATTTTTTTGTTAGATTCTTATCAAGTTTGTTACAAGATTAGTTTATTTTTAATTTGTTCATATGCTTGCTAGTAGAAACTTGTAGTTTAACATTTAAGTTGGGAGATTATTTGACAAAGGTTTCAAATTCCATCCTTGTTAGCATTCGCAATAGGTTATTTTTTAAGGATTTAAATATTATGCACATGTATATTTGTTTGAAAAATCATGCATATAGAATGCAGAGCAATATTCAATTTAAAACACGTAATTTACTATTAAATTTGGTAGTTTTTTGAGGGGAATGTTTAACTAAATAGATAAATAATTTTTTTAGAAAATGTACAAAAAAATAGCCAATTGACAAAATTTTGCCCCTAAAAATTTCCATGATTAGTAATATTTTTGTTAATCGTTTATGAGCCTTAGATCATGGCAGAGTTATACCTTGGCCTAAATTTTTTGTCAAATTCTTATTAGGTTTGTCATAGAAATGAAGATCCATTTGCTACATGATTAACTTGCTCCCAACCAGTTTCATATGCTTTGCTAGTAGAACTTGTAGTTTAATATCTTAGTTGAGAGATCATTGGATTTTTTTTTTTTAAAGTTTCATCCTCCCTAACATTCACAATATTTTTGTTACTCATTTTGGTAGTCAATATAGTTTATTTATTGTAGCGACAATAAGAATTAGATTGCATGCTTAGGGGTAGTGTAGTGTTAGGGTGGAAGGTGTTGGAGGTGCCACAATAGAGGGAGGTGGGGTGGTGGGCATTGGGGGAGCCTGGTGTAGGGGGGGTTGTTGATAACCTTGAGGGACAACGTAAATTAATCTATGCCTAGAGTTTGGGAGTAACCTCCAACAATGAGGTATAAGTGTTGACTTTGTATCAAGGAATCAATTTTTTTTAGCAAGGAAAATTAGGAACCTCGTAGGCAATGGAGATTCTTTGAATTCTTATTTTTCAAATGACCGATTTGTCCTCCTCAAAGTTGCTATGTCAAGCTAGAGTAATCGTAAGAATCCAAAGAATTGCATTGTATTTTGACTTGGTTGAGTATTATCATATCCTTTGTTATCTCAACAGTCAAGTAGAGTTAATGACAAATAAGGGAATGTTTAGGGGCTTACATCATTACAACCTTATTTGTCACCCCCTAGGTTAGGTGAAAAACCTACTAGTTTAGAAGGTTGAAACGTTGAATTCAAACCTTTAAAAGGCAACAGGTGATGACTTTATAAACCTTCTAGATTTTCTCATTTCCCCAAGCAGATCTATTTGAGAAGGATGAAGGGATGCCTTGTCAAATGGCCTAGGATTCTGTAGTAGAATCTAGACTCACTAAGACCTAGGTGTGCATTTTCATCCTCTCATCTCCTTATCAAATCTATGTAAGGAGGGTATTCTTAAGGGGGGAGGAGGAGACACAATTATGTAATGAAATGTTACAAAATTTCTCAAAGAGACTCCTTACATTAAATAGGTAGCCTTACTAGTAATTGTTAACCAAGGAAGTGTTTGGACCAAGAAAATGAGAGGGGTCTATAACTCCAAGGTATATCTATATGTTGATCCTTTATTTGTTAATATATATTTCATGGTTTCCCCAATCCTTCTTGTCAATATATGAATCTAATTCTATCTAAATTAGCTTGAATAATCTGGAGTAAATCTAGTGTGGATATTTAATGAATTTATGTTATGAGAGCAAATAGAGTTTCTCTTGTTGTCTTATGTGCAAGAGACATGTGTTAGTAGCAAAGGAAATATATCTGGGAGTTGGAGCGGGACACTTTGTAGCAACATCAACTAGGGACATCACTAGAGTTTAGACACAAAGTATGCAATCATCAACCTCCTCTCTTTTCTTATCTATCAAAGAGTCTTAAAAGTGGTGACTCCATTGGAGAAGAATCTATTGGTTCTTTATCATTTGGTATTTATTGGTTATTTTATCTTTATGAGTTTTGTCTGTAGCTTATTGTCCTTTTCCAACACTAGTTGGGCTAGTTAACTCCTAGATCTATCAGATTTGATCTTGATAAGAGAAGAAAACTCATTTTTTCCTTTTATCACTCCTCATTGGCTTGCATAGAGTGATTGAAACCTAATCATTTCTTATTGCTGGTGTAGATATGGTGATGAATTGCTCATTATTCTCCTAGATAGAGCGATGAAGCGTATAGGTCGGGTTTCTGAGTAAAAATTGCAATTTTCTCTCTATTTTCGCTATGATTTGGATTTTGGATCCCATAGAGGATCATATGCCTTTGTGATTAACTTCATAATACCTTCTTCTTAGATCACAAAAATATTTGTGAATTAGAATGACAATAGTATAATGGGTCGACGAAACGCCCTTCGTGTTTTGTGCCTGTTCGTCGCTGACGAGACCCCCCACGACGAACTCATCCACCCCTGTCAACACTTGTGGGCCCTGTCTCCTCGATGGAATTTTCTCCATCTTCGTCGATGACCCCATTACGTCTCCAACAAATCTGTCGTTGTCACTGTCTCCAATGTTCCGTTTGCATGCTCACCGGCTACGACACAACGACTTTCCTACCTCGTGCAGCCAAACCTGGAAATAAATTAATGGGGGATTATGTAATCGTCTGGCGAGCCTCCATTTCCCGCCTTCTATTTTCGAAATTCCATTCGCTCTCTGTTCATTTTGAAACCCCTGCACCCTCAGACAAAATCATTAGCTTCAGAGCAGTGTTTTCATTTTCAAATCCCTTGAACCCTCAGAGGCAATCCAATCTCCCCAGTTGGGTTTTCCATCTTCCGTTTGCACATGCCTATAACTAGAACCACGAAGTTCAGCGTCACCCGGATTTTAAGTTCAAAATCGAGCTGGTGTTTGCGTTGTTTGTTAGTGTAAGAAATTACAAATATAAAATTTATGTTTATATTTAAATTTATTTATAAAACTTAAATTGATCCCCCAACTGGTGCACCATTAGCTATGGTCTTTATAGGCTCATAAACCTGTAGTTATCATCCTTTCCTATCCTACCTACACAGGTTCCAACTTTAGTTATAAGCATAATGTTGTTTTTTCTGCATATCAATTCCCACTATTCATTGTAAGACCATCATTAATACTTGGTCATTGTAGGAAACTTGCTGAAATTTACTTACTCTTACTCTATTCCATGTTTTCTCACTCAATTTGTAAAACCCTTCCACCTACAGGAACTCATAGTGGTTCTCATCAAATTGGATTTCCTTGCATTTCTGAAAAACAATACAACAACGAGGGATCCACCTTGTTATTAATATCAACTATTTAGCTTCATCCTCCACATTAAAAATTTATATTCCACAAATAAATCTCAATATATATCTCTGTGCTTATACATAGATTATGATGTATGCAAGTATAACTAATATATAATTAGGATATTATTATATAATTAACATTAATTGTTCTAGAAAGGAAATGTCATTCTGGGTTGTTGTTGTCGTTGTTTTTCTTTTAAATTTTTTTATGCATACAATATTGTATTATCTGATCAATTACCTAACAGAAAGAGGAGAGCACACAATTGGTTGTTGCTTGTCAAGGGTTAGGAGAGCACCAAACTTGATTGCGAAAAATTCACTGGTTCACCCTTGTAGCAACAAAATGTTTCATTGCTATGACAACTCGCTGGTTTTATGTTGCAACAACTCATTGGTTCACTGGTGCGTCAACTCGCTGGTTGAATGGCGCGACAACTCGTTGGTTAACCATTGCGGAAACTCGCTGGTTAACCGATGCGACAATTCGTTGGTTACCATTGTGGCAACTCGTTGTTTAACTGTTGCGGCAACTCACTAGTTGACCTTTGCGACAAATCGTTGGTTTACCGTTGCTGCAATCACTGGTTGACCATTGTGGCAACTTGTTGGTTCAACTTTGCAGCAACTCGTTGGTTCACAATTGTGGAAATTCGTCGGGTTACTGTTGCAACGAATTTCTTGGTTATCGTTGCAACAACTTCTTGGATCACAAAATGGTAAAGCAAGTCAAATGGGAAACAATCATTGCCCTTCCGATGCAAGACCCTAAATAAATGATCATATTTTCTAGAAAGGATTTATATTGGTCTGAAGTACATGGAAATAACATGGAGATTGATCAGATTGCAAAAATCACTTCCAATAGAATTCAAGGCTTTATTAGAGGAGAGGCAATGAACCCATATGCTCCATGTTCCTTCATCGAGGTATAAAACAGACACCCAGGCTCAAGGCCTACTACTTCCTTGTGATATGAAGTGCAAGATTTTCAGAGACACATTGCTTAGATGTTGGTATTAATAGTGCTCGATCATTTTTCATATGTATTGACTTTTCAAACATTTTTATGTAGCTATGCTTGTTCATATGGACTCGAGGACAGAAGAGGACAAAATGAAATGAAGCAAAGATACTCATTTGTGAAAAAGAGGGGTTGCCAATGCCATTTCATTGTAAAATTTATGGTTCAAATCCTCAAGATAGAGATAATAACATATATCTTGTATGAGCATGAATATAGCCAAGGATGACCTTGTCATGACCAACATGACACTTCAGGTGATGTTAGGTCCTTGTATCAACCAAAGTTATCATTAAGGGATATGGTTTCCTATGTAGAGAGTTGTTTCTTCTTGGAAGTGTCGATTGACTCGGTTTACAAAATGCATGTTAAAAAATATGTTGACATGGATGCGACAACTCGAGATAGATATTTCTTTTTGTGTATGAAATATATTGTTAACATCTATAATCGTCTAATGAAATCGTCTAATGAAAGGAAAATATCAATTGCATAAGAATGATGAAATGGGTGTGAACCTTTGGTATAAAAAACACCAAAATGATTTTTTCTTTTATCACAAGTCCAGTGGTGGAGAGACCCCTTTTATAGTTGGAATTTAGATGAAGTGGATGTTGGAGACCATGCCGAAGCTATCGAATAATAGCTTAATAGCCATGGATTCAACATTCAACACAAATAAATATGGGGTGAGTGTATAAATAATTATTGATATAGTATAATAATTTGGTTTGTAATGATTGATAATGATTAATGAGTTGAAGTTGACGTCATATGTTTTTTTGTGTGATAGTATCATTTGTACACACTAATGGTGTTTGATGAGCAGCGAAGTGCGGTTCTAGTTGCATGGGTGGTGGCATCACGTAATACATCACAAAACATTTCACTATGGTTGGAGCACCTCATACATAGGTGTCACCAAATTGATCATAATTGGAAAGTTAATGTCTTCATGGTTGATGATGCATTCGCTGAAATTAGTGCTTTAAGGTAACTTCAATCTTCTTATTTGACAATATTTGTAATTATTCTAATAAGAACTTGCTTGAAATGAATTGAATGTGGCAAGATAATCGCAAGGTGCAATGTTATCTTGTGTGTTTGGCACGTACGTTGAGCATGACTAAAAAATGTGAATCAATTGGCCAATAGTCCATAAATAACAAAAGAGATGTTTAGTGATTTGGGTTTTATTATGAAATATTGTTCTAGCGATGAAGTGAGCAATGCAATTAATGCTTTCTTCAACAAATTAGCTAATGAGGAGAATTTCCTAGACTATTTCCATAGGAATTGGGTTGTCGGTGACAAGATTTGTAAGTTGACAAACTCTTGCTTACAATATCGAACATTGTCCGGAACAATATGGCGATGTTTGACATTAATCTCATATTTCTTGTTGGGATAAATTGGAATTTTGAACATATTGGCTGAAGTGGCAAGGGAATCAAGAATGAAATTGCTATTCCTTGGAATCAATGACAGAGTGTATTCAGTGAAGGTCTTAAGAATGTCTAATACTGCATTACGGTATGCTCGCATTCTAGGATGTTTGGCCTGGTATTTCCCTTTGACTTTCTTTATTACCAACTCGAAGTCGCCATATACAAAAATCTTCTTAACACCTAGTTTCTAGAGTATTTTAAGACCGTCTATCAAAGCCTCATATTCTGCCTCATTGTTTGAACAATCAAATGCCAAATTTTAAGAAGACATTTGAACATTAGGAGGAAGGTGAGATGACTGATTCATGGGACTATGAATCCAAATTCCAATTCTAGCTCCTTCCTTACCTAAGGCTCCATCAAAATCCATGGTCCATAGGCCACTTTCTTCATTGGGAAGCTCAATTTTGGATGACTGATCTTGATTAATTGTTTGAGAATGGTTTGTTGTCCCAATAGCCTTTGTTTCTTTCACTATTTCAACAGTATTTTTGATTGATGCACTTGGTTGCAAGCTGCTTGGCATCTTTTCTTGTTTTTCTGAACTTGGAATTTCTTGAACACAATCTGAAATTTCTGAAATTATGCTTTTTCTTCCATCAAATCTTCTAACGATGCTGAAAAATTATCATTGTACAAAATAAAGGACTCTAAATTTGTATGAACAACATGAATTGGGTGATTATTGGGTTTTTCCTTGCTACTAATCATGTACTTCATCTTGTTTACCTTGTATAATTTTCTGAGTTGTCCAAAAAGTGGTATAGTAGCATAGGAAAAGTCTAACTGTGAAGTGCCTCTAAGTTTGGCTCCCCATGATCGAGAGAGAAGCATTCCATATCTCAGAGGAATGTCAGCTACTACAATGTCCATAAGAACATTCTTAGCTATAATTTGATCTAAGGACACCACTAAATCTTTAATGAGACCGAGACACTTAACTCTTCCTAAGTCAAAAGAGTAAAGGTCATGGTATGGCCTAGTAATATCCAATCCTAGTTTGTCCATGATGGCTTTAGGCATGAGATTATGGGATGCCCCAGAGTCTAGCATAACATTATGGAGGATAAAATCATGAATTTTGAAACTTAGGTAAAAAGGCGGAACCTCACTCTCTTCTAAGTCACCATCTACAGCAGTGCCAAACAAAAGCTCAGGGTGGTCATCACTAACATTCACCATATCAAACATTTGGTCAACCTTAAGAAATTTGGCTACCTGGAATTTATATTGGTAATTCTTGATTATTTCAGTCAATGGAATTGAGACTTTAAGCTTTTAAATTTCATTTTCAAGAATAAACAAAGTAGAATGTTTTTCTACCTATTTAGATGGCATGTCCTTCTTTTCGAGTTGATCTCTGATTGGGATCTCCTTTCTTTGTCCTCCAACTTGAATTTATTTGTCTTTCTTCGGATTGCTAGTAGAAGCTTCATTACTTTTTCCCTAATTGATAACAACAGGTCCTTAATCCTTATTCTAATTTGTAGAAGTCATCTCTTTGTTATGAACATCTGCTTGAGAATTCTGCTTTTTCTGATTTGAAGTTATGGGCACATTTCTGCTTCTCAGACCATATTGTCTTTGCAATTGGTTAAGGGCATTTTGATAGCGTCTTTGATAATATTCTGTTTGTACTGCCAACATATAATCATTAGAAAGAACATACTACTGATCATCAGGTACATAAAGTTATTCAGAAAATTCATCCTCCTCAGTTATGAAAATAGGTTGCTGATTTTCCTCAATAAGATGATTTTCGCCTTAAATTTCTTCTTCTTCTTCATCAGGGCCCTCTGTATAATTTTTTCTGAAAAGGAGTACGAATTTGCTGCTAACCTTGTTGATCTTGACCCCTCTACTCCCTTTGCTTAATCTTGAATTGATTTTGTTTCTGTTGACCTCTAAAATTGGGATTTCTGATTTGTTGTTCTGCTTGTCTATCTGTGATGGTCATCTTGTCCATCATTTTCTCCATTGTCTTAATCAAAGAATCAAGTTTACCCTCTGATGAAGTGGATGGCTCCTCCTTTATGGTAACCCTCTTTTCTGATTTCATCTTTGACTTTTTATAAGTAAATTTTCCTCAACACTTACTGCATTCCTTTGCATGTCTTCAAGGGTAGTAGGATTTCTCTCTCTCAATTGGTAAGCCATGTCCGGATCAAAATAATAGGGATAATGAAGAAGTGCAAGGCTAGGAGGAGGCTTAATGTCTTCTGGGATAGAATCATATATCCTATTAAATTTGGTTATGAAATCTTGCACAGATTCATTAGGATTTCTCTTCAAAGAATTGTACTCGGCCAAAATTTGGAGAGGGTTATTTTTCTCTTCTCACTTTGCTAGGAATAGGTCTAATAAATATTGTGAATTGGCTATAGAAGCAGCTGTTAATGAATTGAACCATTTCTTAACTTCCCCTGATAAAATTTGTGCTATTATGCACATCTTGG
Organism: Pinus albicaulis; assembly: GCA_034641835.2. Lineage (NCBI taxonomy): Eukaryota > Viridiplantae > Streptophyta > Pinopsida > Pinales > Pinaceae > Pinus > Pinus albicaulis. Next base: position 981,247,083 of record CM076579.1, on the reverse strand, counting down.
CATCATCATTATTAATTTCTTCAAAATCAATGAAATCAATCACTTTAATTATATGTTGCTGAGCAATGACCTCTGTTGTCCCATCAAACAAAGGTAATATTTGACCATAATTCTGAGGCAAAGAAGTAAGTTGTGGTGGTAAAATCAAAGGAGAAAATCTTGCCATGACTGTTGGAGAAGGTTGTATGGAAATCACAACAGGAGGCGTTGAATGAGGAAATGATTGCAGGGGAAGTGATGGATTGATAGTAGAGGATGATGGAGCAGCTATATGAGGATATGTAACAGTGGGTATAGCAAGAAACAAATTCTCTTGTTGGTATTGTATATAGGACTTTTCAAAGGTTATTTGGAACTGATCAAACAAGCTTTGAAGTTTGTAAAAATCTAACCAGACCTTACTATCGCCCTCAAAAGATGAAGATTCAGAAAATGGAAAATATGTTTCAACTTTAATGGGATCAAAAACTGCTTCTGAGAGGAAAGATTCTAACTTATACTTGAACAAAGTTGACTCAAATTTGAAGTCGAAAGATAAATCTTCAGGAGAAACCAACCTGGTAGGCAAAGAGGTGGATCTTACAAATAGAGGAGTATCCTTTTTAACTTTTCGAGACTGTGATTTCTGCTTCCTCAAAAACTTCTCAGGGTCATGAAATATTAGTGAAGGATTAGGATTAGGATTTGACCTTGTATGCCTTTTGGGAGCCAGTGTTCTTCCGATTTTGCACTTTGGATCGAAATGACTAAATCAGCATTCCCTGAATGGTAGCACCTATCACCCACAAGTCTAGGCTTGAACTAACTGTAAGAAATATCCCCAGGGAAGATTTGACACTCGTTCCCCGGAAATGGCGCAAAAAATGTTAACTCCCTCAAGTTTCCCAAGGTTGAGAAAGGAAGCTAAAGGGGTAACCACATAACAGTCTTAGATTTGGTATCTAGCCCTACCAAATCAGAGAGGGCTCTCTCGAAATTACACTCACAACCAATGGAAGTGATAGGAGGCTATTTATGGGTTGAGTCTAGTTAATAAGCTCATTAGGTTTTGATTTATGGTTTGCTGGATCAAGATCATAGATCTGGGAACTAGGTCAGGGTTTCAAATGATCAATTGCACAGATGAAAATGAGGGAAAGTAGTTATGTTTAGTGACATATTTGCGCTGTTATTGTGGTATAGGGTTGAAAAACAAAGGATCAAAATGAGCACATGACTAACAATTGATTCATTAGAAGAAATGAAACACAAACATGAAGATCTCATCAAAACATAGCATAAAACTTATGCATTTTGCTTAAAAACTAATGAGATGATCACATGAAAGCATACATATGGTTGTAAGGAAAAATAAATATTCAGATTGATGATAAAGTTGAGAAGAAACACTATCAATAAACATACCATAAGAATCTCAAGATAATTCTGCAAGTGTCTTTGATATCACAATAAAATGGTGTACACAAGCTCCACACTATGATTACCAAGTATCAAACCCTCACAACGAGTTGAGTTTGAGTACATATAGAAAAATAAACAGCATGCCACCTCTATGGGTTGAAACCTGATTCAAAACAACTAATTAATGCAGCTAATGACTCATGACTTAATTTCTAGGGGAGTTAGAAACAACTTCCCATTTTTTAGCTAACAAGTTTGAGTCTGTCTCAATTCATTAAATACAATATCCTTTAACAAAGAAGACCATAAATATGATCATTAACCATCAAACAACTCATGAGACAACAATTACATAGATCAATTTCGAACTTTGACCTCCACGTGTCTAGAAAAGTCCTCTAACCTAGAAGCGCAATGTGTTCTCTAAAAAATGCAGTGAAATTTAGCATAAGCGTAACGAAATTTGGAGGATGATTTGGATGACTTTGGTGCATTTCTAGGCTTCGCTGGAGGTTGGTAAAGGTAGCCAAGGATTTCCGCAATATCACTGAAGTTTGAAACTAGCAAAAACTCACCTCCAAGGCACCTCAAAACTTATTCTACCACAACTACTCCAGAAACGCAGCGTGTGCCACCAAACAGTGGCATGAGTGTGAAAATTTGATGGTTTTTGACCTTTTTTTGCAAATTTATGAGCTGACAAGAAACACAAAGTGGATTTACGAGGTGTACAAGTCAAGAGACACCTGCACATGCTTACCATTTATCATTTGAAGCCTCTGTGAAAAAGCGCAGCGTGGCCACGCTGCATTTCTATGCACCTCTTTCACCTGTATTACCAAAAAGCTCAAAAATGATCAAAATTTTACTAAAATTCTCTCCTTTTGCATTTTTCAGTCATGGCTTCAAGGAACTAAGGATGCATAAGCCAAGATGTTAAGGCTATCCTTCTTCTTGAGCTTTCTTAGGGTCTTCTTGAGCTTTTTTCTTCATGTTCTTAATCGTAATCTTGCAAATCAAATTTCTTGTGTAATAGTGCCTTGCCATGTGCCTCTGCATGGAAATGTTTCTATTTGCCTTCTCTAATAGATTTTCAAAATACACATTCACTTTGTCAAGCAAAAACTCTCTACCTTTCTCATCCTAAACTCTTATGGGGTCAAATATAGAATCTTGAGTTTGAACAACAACTATGGTGTCATGAGCTTGAGGAGGAGATGGCTCCTTGTCCTGCTCTTTCTTCTTTGCCAATGCTCTTGTGGCAGGTCTCCTTGGCTGCCTCTAAATATCTCTGTCTTCAATATTCTCTTCATCTATCACTGCCTTACCTTTGTCTTCAACTACTTTGCTAGTATTATGCATCAAGTTCATTTTCAAGTGCCTATTTCCCTGTTTCAAGAACGCCACCATAAAGTTTGCCTTTGAGAGATAATCCTGTAGTTGCTTGCTTTGTGCTTGCTGCTCCTTGATAATGTCTGCAGTTGACTTATCTCCATGGTCAAGTATTTCTTCTTCATGAGGCATCTCTTCATAATTATATTGCAGGGGTGACTCATTCCATGCCTAGGTGATTTATCCATAGCTTCTCCCTGAACTTCTTCGACTCTAAATTCCTTAGGCAGTCTTCTAGCTTGTGACCTAGTTAGAGGTTTAGGTGTAGGCATGTCTTTAGCTATCTCATGGGCAAAAACCAATATTTTCCCCTTATTGTAGGTTTGAGAAACCTCTGCGCTAGGTTGTCTTTTGGTCACTGAAGGTATGCTAGATGACTCAGCTCTTTATGGCCTAGATGATGTAGGAGTGTTGACGCTTTTGGACAAGGAGACATAGGAAAAAGAGTTGTTGCCTCCAAACATTCCTCCCAAGACATATTAACCTATGTGAGCTGATGAAGAACTATGAATTTGACCAAGGCATGATGGAATAAGCTAGCTGAATGGTCTCTCCCTTTATTCTGCAATTTCTCAGTCATCTTTGCAAGACTTCTATACAGGTAGTTAGGCAGATTTAGTTGTTTAATAGAGATGAAGGGCATCAACAATCTAATGTTGTATTGATACAACTTACTAAACCTACTTTCACAAGTGAAATATTTCATTATCATCTTCATAAAAGGAATGTATTTATTTAACATTTGTATACTAGGGAAGACATGAGAGGGAGCTTCTCTATACTGTGGCTTGAGAAAAACTATGTAGTTTTGAATGTCCAAATCCATTCCCTTAAACCATATTTCTCCTTGATTGGGGATCCCTGTGGCTGATGCTATGACTTCTGTTGAGACCAAGAAGTCCATCCTTGCTATGGTAGTCTTGTTCCTCTTAAAATTGGTGGCAAATAGATTAGTCAACTTACAATGGTGGCCCATCTCTTGTATTTTCTCACAAAACCCTAGGAAGCTTACCTTTTCAAATGACTCTTTGGTGAACTCCGAAGCATTGATTTCCTGCATGTTAGTTGGTTCATATCTGGAGACATGTCATACCTTGTTGTACTTCTTCTTTTCACTAGCCATGGTTTTGGTTTTTCTTATCAAGAAACCCTAGTTTAGGATTGGAAAACAGGGGAAAAAGCGCAGTTAGTTTAGGGAGGGAAATGGAGGGAATATGAGTTAGGGAGAAATATGAAAAACTTAGGGGGGATAGGGATAGGTGTTAGGGACACAATGAAAGTGGAATTTCACTGAATGGAAGAGGGTAGAAGGGCAAAAAGTGAAAAACACAGTCAAAACCCAGAAATGTAGCAGAAGCATAGCGTGGGATAGGGTTTTGGGGGAAAAATAATGAAATGAAGGAGATTAGTGTGGGAAATGTCTGGGGGGAGTTTATCAAGTGTGTACAATGGTATTAGGGCAGGAAAAATAGGGATTTTATCACTGAACTGAAGCAAAAACCAATAAAACAAAAAATGTAGTGAACAACCCTAGGAGAGGGATTTCATCATTTTATGAAGGAAATCACTCTATGAAAGTTGATGAGAGGTTGTACTTACTTGCTGAAGATTACTTGAAGCTTGTAGAACGACAAATGAACCTGTTGTTGCTCTGATTCGGCCTCCAAACCCAAAAACGCAACGTCCTCCTAGAAGCGTAGCGAGCCAGGGCAAAAGTGTTGTGTGCTTGATGGAAAGGGTTTGGTGATGAAAAATTGCAGGCTTTGATGGCTGAGATGAAGCACAATGGTGGAGAAGTGCTCTTGGAGGATGGAATGAATCTTTTGAATGCTTTGATGATCCTTTTATTGCTTGACAATCGATTTTTTTCTTTGGTGATGGTGTGACATCACATGTCCTTTTGGGGAATGACATAATGAGGTAGTGTACTGCAACTTGATTTATTTGTTTGGATAGGTTACATCTCCACGTGGGTTGAATGCACCTTTGATATATTTTTTACAAACTAATCCCTAACTACTAACTCCCATGATGGTGACAATGGTGAGGACATGACTCCCATGTAGATTTTGATGACATGAGCAAATGATGACACCTAATGCATACCTTAACCATGATTTGGAACTTCGAACCCTTTAAGTATGCATGTGAATGACTTAATAACCAAAATTATGACCAAGACACTCATTTGATGACCTATCACAAGGAATGATGTCACAAGGAACGATGACATGCTATGACCTTGAAAATGGAGGGAGTAGTAGTGACCCCTAGGACATGACTCAAGAATCATTTGACAATACAATACATGTCAAATTTTATTTGAAAATTTAAAAAATTTGACCAAAGACATCCAACAATACTGAAAGAGCAAATTTGATCAGTGGTGACTCATCGACACTAACAGTGGCCATGTTGTTATGTTTGTCATGTTGGTTTGATTCTCAGCAAGTTGATCATTGTAAATACTGCAACAAGCTAAGTTATAAAGTTCCATGGGCAGTATTTTTTGTTTTCAATAGTCTTGTTGGTTGTAGGTGTCATTGAACTCTAAGGACGGTGTTCCCCCGAGGGGGAGGGTTTTGTAACAACCCTGGTCAAAATTCCATGTAATAAAGTTAATAAAGGAAAAATAAAACCAAGGTAATGAGACACATATTTCGAGATGAATGTTGGGAAAAACATCCTAGTGGGTGTTCATTTTTTATTATGGCTAAGGAAATTGGCAACAACAACGTGAAAGGCTTTGGAAAGGAAAAATGACATTTTTTGGCAATTTATTTATGAAAATAATGGAAATCAGGAGAATAGGAAGGTGAAAGGTCACATGTTGCATGTGAGGATGAAAATGAAGGAAAATAATGAAAAATTGAATAAAATAGAGGCCTCTTAAATAAAAAGGCTTATGAGGATCAATTGGTACCTTTTTTCAGTTCATTTTTGGATCTCTCTCTCTCTCTCTCTCTCTCTCTTACTCTTGGACACTTGGAACATTCTTGGAGCACTCTAGCATTGGATCAAGGAAAGAAAAGGAAAGACCAAGAAGGCAACGAGAAGCAAAGATCAAGTAAGGAAGAGCAGGATCAAGCAGCTACAACGATATTACTTGTAAGTATTGAATTGCATGTGTGATTTCCTTTCTATATTTGGCATGCATGGTACATGCATGTGTGATTTGGTTCTCTTGCTGTAATTGGCATTTGATTTTCCAAGTTTTACAGTGTTTATCCTTTCCTTTCCATTTCCGTCTAGCCATGGTGTGATGGGTTCTCTTTTATTTGGTTAAGCTGGATTGTTGAATGGTGTCGAAACTGAGTGGGGTGGTCTCTCAAAGAAATAAAACAAGGCCTAGGAATCCTGGACCAGAGAAGGTGGGATTGCGGTAAAGCCAGATTTTGTGTACCTCGATAGGCCTAGAAATCCTCAACTGGTGAATGGAGGGATATACGGTAAATCCTAGAGGTTTTTTCCCTGGATCAGGCCTAGGAATCCTCGACTGGTGAATGGAGAGATATATGGTAAATCCTATAGGGTGGAGTCTCAATGAATGGTGGGATATACGGTAAAGCCTAGAGACTAGGAGACAGGAAAATTCTTCAGTGTAGGTGGAGAAATCCGGAGGCATCCATGCTTGTTTAGGGCCTAGTGATTCGATGGGGATTGTGGTAAAGCCTGAGGAAACCTATATCGGTTTGGTTTTGAGTCCCACATTCATGCTTGGAATATGGCACAGGGGTGATTGGCTAAAATAAAGAGTTGGTTAAGTGAAATCTATGGTCGAGCGGTTCTTGGAAGTCCCAAACTTGGTTGGCTCTTGCATTAATTAATAAGAGATTCCTCTCCTTGGTATTTCCTATGCAAATGTACTTGTTCATATATGGTTTTTATGGCTGGTATATCCTTGTTATTTATGTTGGTTATATGATGGTCATGAGTATGTTGTATAACATACATGATGTATGGATTTCATCGTGTTTTGATTAGAAAATGAATTTACAATGAATATATGTCCTAATAGATGATAATGCATCTATTGTGATAAGGCATCAATGATTCCTTATGAATCTCAGATGAGTATGAGATCCCTATGCTCAAATATATTGTTATGAATTATATATTACATATTTGTGACATGTTTGACGAAATTCTTGTCATGGCTAGTAGGGGCCATATCAAGTACTTTCACTAGTGATTGCATTAGTAGCTTTGTTCCATTATTATTAAATTCATTTATGAAGGTTTCATGAAATTCTGGGCAGTGTCTTGAGACCTGGCCCTGAAAAAGTGGCTCAGAAGCCATGGTCGTTGGCACAAAATTTCCTGAAAAAGTCCACAGTTGCTGGCATGCCTTGCTATGGGAGTGACTGGAAGGTCTTAGTTGCATGCGTCACTTGTCATGGGAACGGTTGATAGTCCATATTAGTGAAATGTCAAGTTGTCTCAAGGGTTGGCCACTTGGAAGGGTTGGTTGGATCCTGAAGGTTATGTAACATTTGTGGAAGGTCAATTTGGTTTTGTTATGTTGGTTCCACTTCCTTAACTGTACATGGGGATTTGAATCACATCATAGTAGCCTCTCGTCACATGTTTACCCAAGTTGACCGATTAGCTTGGGTAAATGTGGGAGGAGGGTGTTACAGATGCCTTCAATGTAGCTTCTCCTAAAAAATTCAGTGATATCAAATATGAGAGACACAAATATATTGTGCTCTTTCCTTTTGGTACAACTTGTTCTAGTCTTCTCTAGACATTCTCATTGATGCAATACCAAGATCCACACTGATCCACTGATCTTTTCCTCCCAAAATATTTTCCATCTTTGAGCTTCCATAGCTCAAAAAATTTCCCATTAATTTTCTTGATCTCTATTTTCAAACTACTCACCATTCTTTTCTAAGATAAAATCAACACCGTAAATCTCCCACTATAATAAGGTTTATTATAGACACACGATAACGAAACCCTTAGCCACAAAGGCACCCCCCTAAATTTAATATTTTTTAAACCTTATATAGTAATGCAGCACATTCACAAATTCTTAATAAACAAAAAAGTAAAACAATGGGAATCACATATTACATAGAGAATCACCCCAGAAACCCACACCTGGAAAATGAACTAAACTTTTAGTGGTGTACCTCTAATCCTTTTTTCATCAATCAACTTCATTTCTTACAATACAATATATATGGTCCATTGGCGTCCAAAACCCCTAATCCATTAACCTTGGATTATAATGCAACTGTAGTTCCTTAACCAAAATTACATCAATAGGGATCGAACAATTGTTTTCCATAAAACTACCAGAGATGAAAGGCATATTGAGAAAAACCATTCGATAAAAAACCTCTCGATAAAAGCCTATTACGATTTCCACTGAGGGGACTCCTTTGGGCCTTTGCATGAGGGATACCACCCCTCATGTAAGCGCACTTGTGACCCCCCTCACGATGCATCATGTGCAAATAATGTAACACATGCCTAATAGCCATCTTGTCATCATCCCTAGCATCAAAGACTCTTAACTTAATAGGAACACATCCACCTTGTTCCTTTCCACCTAATATTGAAAGTAAAGGAAGACATTGTCATGAACCTGATACCATATGCCATCACTATGATTTCTTTGGTTTAAGATATCTTTCTTATAAGGTTATGTATCTCTATAGTATGAGTAGCTTATCATGGCTTTGTTGTCCAACAAGCATATAAAAAAGTCTCCTATGTATCTTACTTGGAGAAACACCAACAAAAGGATAAACCCAACTAAATATCTTACAAATTCCAATAAGTGCATATGGAGAAGCCATTGTTGGTGTGTGGATGTAGGATCAACATCATTGTGATAAGAAAAACCACTTTTATTCATATGTTAATACTACACTTAATCAATGAGTATCAATTGCAGTGTATTTGGAACTAGGCCTTGCAATTGGCATCCTCTCCTCTTCCTCTTTTGATTGAGATGCATTTTATTTTTCAATGAATCTTTAATGAAACTTTTGTAATACTTTGAGTCATAAGAACACCATTTCCTGAAAGAAAAAAATAATAGGTTAGATCCTAGCACTAGAATAACACAACATATAACATAGTTTCATATAGAGCAATGCGAATGAAAAAATGTAGATTTGACATATAATGTAGGCATGACGTGCACTACGTAGAAAGAAAAAATGCAAGTTTTCAATTAAATAAAAATCCTTGTCATCACATATCCCTCCATAATGTTAACATGCCCACGATGAAAGCAAATAGAAACAAAAAAAATAGTAACATAATATATAACATATGTTCCTAAGAATCTCTCCAAATGACCAAAACAGTTCCATCATATATCTCATTATAATGTCAACATGTCACACATTACATGCATTACATAAAAAGATAAATACATATACGTTTTAAATTAGAAAACAAAACACACACACACACACACATTGATGTGATAATGGTGACATGTATTACACCAAAAAACACAATATAATTTTCATCTCAAGTACTATTCAAACAAACCTAAACTTGTTTGGAATTGAACAAGATTTACATGATTTCCAAGTTTTCCTTTAAAAATTCAACCAAGCCAAGATACATATGACCATAGAATGCTTGTCACGAGTGAATGATCATGAAGTGATGGATGCTACATCAAGAGAAGGTTCAAGAGCTAGGAAAAAACCACTAGCATTCCTAAAAATCTATTGGAAGTGAAGAACTTAGTGAAGGTTTTTAAAGTTAACTGCAAGGAACACAAGTAAATTAAGATCCATTCAACATAGAACAGAAGAGATCTGTAGAGGGAGACCGGAATCAAGGTTAATGTTAAAGGCATTGAATCTAATGTCGACATAACTGCCACAACATGCCTTACATAAAAAATACATTTGCAGATGGGTATATTTACTTGAAACATTGAAAGAAATGCATGGATTGTGCCACCCTAGATTTTTTTGGATATATGCTGACATCATACACAAATTTGACATTTTCTTTAACATAGTGGCAAGCTCCATTTTGTACTATAGATGACTCAATGCTTTTTTTTTGAAGCCATCAATAAATTCTAAGGGAATAATAGTGGTTTCAACCTAAATGTGCTCTCATTTCGAATCTATGAAACCAAAGGAACCATTAAGGAGTTCTCTTAGAAACATCCAAGGGATTAGGTGGGTGTTAACTTAGATTATTACTATAACATTAGCATTGTAATATGTGTCCACTCCTCTATTTTAAATTTAAGTTTGATCTTTTCTATCTATCATTGTCTTGCAATATTTATATAATGATACCATCACCACGTTATGTGCTATATTTGTTAGGATTGCTGAACTTGGATCCTCTATCACTTAACTTCATTCCTTTACCTTTTAGAAAATTTAAAATGTGAGACCATCCTATATTTCATCATGCATGGGGAAGCAACTAATTATCAATTGTTTTTCTATGCAAATTACTAATTTAATCAAATTAATGAATTTGTGATTGTATGGAAACAACGTTGGTGTTTTTCAATGGTGATATATTTGATTATTAATCATGTTTCAAAACAATAACTTGGCTTGACATGGCTCATATGTGATTTAGTGATGTTACTTTGACTAGGTCCAAGGCAAAGAACATTTAATAAAATCCACATCGATAAAGTTTAGAATAAGGAGTGTGTAGATGGAAAAATCCAAGAATGGTAGGCCCTTCAACATATATGAAATTGAACATTCCCAATGATATGTGCACTTCCAATTTGGATCCAAGGTAGTATTCAAGATGATCGACGAGGTCTTTTTATTGATTAAAGTTCTTCGACTTGATTTGATAGTGTAGTTTGTGATGCCAATGAAATCTTTATCTCATAACTCTTTTATGTGAATGAAACAACATATGTCAAAGAAAGCCCCTATTTTAGTTGGCCCATGAAAGAGCAGGGTGGATTAACACCAATTCTATGCTAAATAAATTCTCTCACCCTTTGTTCCTCATTGTTATCGTTAAAAAATACCCATGCCACACTAACATGATTCTTGTAGTACTGGCTTGAGACCAAATTGTCCTCTTTATCATGCAGTTGGGAAACGTATTTAGAATTATCCTTGTTTTGTGAGGTATGAGGATGTAGCGAGTTGTTAGATGTTGATATTATCATTGAATATCTATGCCAAGTGGCTTGAGGATATTTGGAATCATTGTATGTCTATGCCAAGTGGTATGGGGATGCATAATAACCAAGTTATCAACAAGAAATGGAGAGGGAATCCTCATATGAGACTTTGCTCGACTCTATAATGTCATGGGCCTAGTGGGCATGCCTCATTCTAATACATATTGGACTATCTTTAGCCTCATTGGTATTATAATAGGTCAATTGAAAATCATCAAAGATTTAATACTAGACACGAAATTTCTATCCCTCTTATGGAACCATTTAGCAACTTTCGCTAAGCCTTTAAGCACCAAACAAAAACATCATTATGAGTTTATATAAATTGCCCAAACCTATGAGTCATAGGGATGAAATCATGGAAGTTACATGGTTACACTTTTATTTTCATGATTACTAGTAGCTTTCATGGTTCCACCCTTGCCCATTATTATTTTGGGAAATTTACACAAGCTCATAATATGGCTTCTCTCTAGGGCTTAATGTTTATCATTACTTCTTTCGCTACACTACTCCTTATCCATATGACTGATTCAATAACATCTTACACTAACGAGACTATATTAAATAACATCACTAAATAAGTTCATTATAATAGCTTGAGTGGTCTTAATGGTTAACAACATGTGTCTCCTCCTAAGAGGTCACAGGTTCAAAACCAGAGGGAGGTAGAGTATGTATGCCTTCTTAGACTTAGCAATCAAATCGCTATGCAGAGATGGGTCCCTTGTCCCACAAACAAGAGACTCACATACCAATTTAGTCTCTGGTTAGCCGTCAAGGTGTCCCTTGTCCCACAAACAAAAGAGTCTCACACACCAATTTAGTGTTTGGTTAGCCGTGACCTTGACCGTGATTATTTATTATTATTATTAATTTAATCAAATTAATATATTTTGAGTAAATATAAGTTTCACATTATTTAATATTACCAATAATATTAATATAAATATAAATGAAAATTATTTATATACTAAAAAAAATAAAATTGTGAAGTGACAATAAAATAAATTACATAAAATAAATATTTTAAACTTATATTTCAAAATTTCAAGCAAATATTTCGTTTGGAAAAATTACCCCAACCTTTTAACATTTAATTTCAACATTATTAACTAGATGAAGGAGCTTTTAAACTCTGAAGTGATAATATGAGTAAATTGAAACTAAAATAAGTAAGTGTGTTCCAACTCAACTGGTAGAGTGCATTATAGGTGGAGGTGTGTTCCAACGGAAGTGTGGAGGTTTGGTTTTCACAAATCAAATGTATGCCTGAAGGCTAATTCCACGTGAGACTTCTTCTATGGAGAGGTGACCTAGGTCAACCTTAGTCAATTGGTGGTTGACTGTACATATTCAAACTTCAAACCAATTTGATGCAGCGCACTACACTGTCATCCAACACCACTACAATGCTCTCATTCCCAAGGAAATAAACTTTGAATATGAAGGCATGTGCTCAGAGGTTGGGGTACTTCGCAGCAATGAAGGAAGCGCTAGGCATTTTGCAGAAAATGATCATCCCAGTTGAAACGCATGTGTATGCCTCTGTATTGCAGGGGTGTGCCAACATCAAGGCTTTGGCACAAGGCAAGCAAGTTCATGCCCATATAATCATAACTGGTAGTGGTGCCCAGCAGATTTCATGTCTAGGCACTAAGCTTGTCAGCATGTATGGCAAGTGCGGAAATCTAATGGATTCACGCCAAGCGTTTGATGAATTGCCAAATCCAAATGTTTTATCTTGGAATTCCTTGATTTTAGGGCATGCCATGCACAGTTGCTATGAAGAAACGCTTGGTATTTATTACGAAATGCAGAGGGCGGGAGTGAAGCCAGACAATTTCACCTTCCCCTCCGTTCTCAAGGCATGTGCTGGCCTCGATGCGTTGCAACACGGTAAGGATATTCATGATACGATTATTAGATGTGGAATGGAGTCGAACATGTTTATTGCTAGCTCTCTCATAGATATGTACTCAAAATGTAAAAATGTAGACCTTGCACGCCAAGTGTTTGACAGAATATCTGAAAGAAATGTGGTGTCTTGGACTGCTATGATTGCGGGGTATACCCAGAATGGATATGATAAAGAAGCTCTGTTACTCCTTTCTGAAATGCTATCGGCAGGGGTGAAACCCAACTTGGTTACTGTTGCAAGTGTTCTCCCAGCTTGCGCCCGCTTAGGAACTCTAAAAAAGGGCAAAGAGCTGCATGGTTACATCATTAGAAGTGAATCGGAATCTAATGTTTTTGTTGGGAATGCTCTTATAGACATGTATACCAAGTGCAGGAATACATCTTTCGCACGTCACATGTTTGACAGAATATATCAAAAGAATGTGATCTCATGGACTGCAATGATTGCAGGGTATGCCCAAAATGGGCATGCTAATGAGGCCTTGAAGCTTTTCCATGAAATGCAACTTCAAGGGGTGAAACCGAATCCCGTTACCATGACATGTATTCTGCCCGCATGTGCCTATTTAGCGGCTCTGCAACAGGGCAAGGAGATCCATAATTGTATAATTAGAAAGGGATTTGAGTCAGATGTCTTTGTAGGAAGTGCTCTCATAGACATGTATTCTAAATGTGGCAAGTTGCAAATTGCAAAAATTGTGTTTGACAAAATGCCCACAACAAATCTAGTGTCATGGAATGCACTGATTTTGGGACATGGAATGCATGGGGATGGGGAGAACGCTGCTAAGCTTTTTGACCAAATGGAACAGGTAGGCATGGAGCCAGACGACATTACCTTTCTTGCTCTTCTAACTGCGTACAGCCATGCAGGCCTCGTGGATAAAGGCTTGCAATGTTTTGATCATATGAAATTAAAGTACCACATAATCCCTAGATCAGAGCACTATACATGTGTGGTCGACCTTCTTGGTCGTGCTGGCAGGTTGGACGAGGCACATGATTTCATCACAAGGATGCCATTAAAACCAGCCGCTAATGTGTGGGGTGCCTTGCTCGGTGCCTGCAAAAACCACCATAACATAGAGTTAGGGGAATCTGTGGCGGCATGTCTGTTTGAGATGGATCCTGAGAATCCTGGATATTATGTGCTTATGTCCAACATTTATGCTGATGATGGCAGATGGTATGATGTAAGAAGGCTTAGAACAATGATGAAAGACAAGGGCTTGACAAAGAATCCAGGATGTAGCTGGATTGAAGTCAAGAACGAAGTTAATACATTCTTTGTTGGTGACAAATCCCATCCCCAGTATGAAAGAATCCATGAAATGTTACAGACCTTGGCTGGGCAGATGAAAGAGGAAGGGTATGCATCCTTAGTCACCACAGTGAGAAGTTAGCAATTGCATTTGGGCTTCTAGCCACATTTCCTGGAACAACAATTCAGGTTACCAAAAATCTTCGTGTTTGTGGTGACTGCCACAGTGCCATCAAGGTCATTTCTAAGATTGTTAAGCGAGAAATTATTGTAAAGGATGCAAGTCGTTTTCATCATTTCAGAGATGCAATCTGTTCTTGTGGGGATTATTGGTGATGTTTGCTCAAACAATTAAGGAGTTGCATTTTTGGTAATCAACATCCATCCATCCATCTTAACATCAAATTTATTAACCATGGAAATGATCAAAAGAAATTGAGATGCTTCAAATTTATTAACCATGGAAACGATCAAAAGAAATTGAGATGATTAAAATATACAAGGTTAAGATGGAGTTAGGCTGTCTTCTCCCTTTATATATATTTTATTTTTACTATTATAAATGTATATATATTTCCCGTTGATAATTAATAATAATTTTTTTGCTATGGAAACGATCAAAAGAAATTGAGATGTTTAAAATATACAAGGTTAAGATGGAATTAGGCTGTCTTCTCTCTTTATATATATTTTATTATTATTATTATAAATGTATATATATTTCCAGTTGAAAAATTATCCACATTACACATCTCATTCATAAAAAACTGCAAAATGCACCTAGACTCCATCTTAATATTTAAAATATTATCAACATTACACATCTCATCCATAAAAGGCTGTAGAATGCACCTAGACTCCTTAACATTCTACACTCCTTAAGTCCAACAAGGGTGTACAATAGTAAATTGTTTGTATCTCTAGGGTGCAAAACTTTAAAGTAATTAATTCTTTTTCATACTTTCCTAGACTGCTTGAATCCTTGAAACTAGAATAATTGCACCTAGCGAAGTGAGGTGCTTAACAAATCAGCCTGGGAGATCTCCATGTGTGTCAGATGTGTTTGTAGGTAATGTTGCTAAAAAATTTGTAAAAAAGAATGAGTTATATATTTTTTAAATTAACCTCAAATAAAAAATGTTTTAGATCTATTTTAATTTTGCATTAAATAAACATAAAAAAGATCAAGGAAGCTTAGGTGCAAACTTCAAAATTTATTAAATATGTTTATGAAAATGCAAAAAGATTGAGATTCAAGTTTAATTTTTTAATTAATCATGGAAATGATCAAAAGAAAGAAATTGAGATGCTTAAAATATACAAGGTTAAGATAGAGTTAGGCTGTTTTCTCTCTTTATATATATTTTATTTCTCTTTATATATATTTTATTATTATATATGTATATATATTTCTAGTTGATAATTAATGGTAGTTTTTAATTTTTTTTTCATAATATTGACTTCAACTTTTTTTCATTTTGATATTTAAAGTATTATCCACATTACACATTTCATCCATAAAGAGCTGCAAAATGCACCTAGGCAAATTGTTTGTATGTCCAACAAGGGTGTACAATAGTAAATTGTTTGTATGTCTAGGGTGCAAAACTTTAAAGTTTGTTTCGTACTTTCCTAGACTGCTTGAATCCTTGAAGCTAGAGTAATTGCACTTAGAGAAGTGAGGTGCTTTACAAATCAGCGTGGGGAGATCTCCATGTGTGTATGTAGGTAATGTTGATAAAAAAAAATGTAAAAAGGAATCCTAGTTGCAAATCTCAATATTTACTAAATATGTATATGAAACTGCAAAAAGATTGAGGTTCAAGTTTAATTTTTTGATCTCTCTTGGTGCTTAATAGAATCAAAATTAAGATGGATCTATGTTTATAGATCCAAGATTATGATATATCTATGTTTGTCAAGAACAATTGCATTGAGAGGTATAATAATATTATTGTAGAGTACGTAATATTGTATACGCACAAGGCGAGAGGATATAAGCAACCCCAAATTTTAGGGAAATTTCGGGAAACAGAGTCCTAAAAATTATAAAATTATTAAAAATTTGATATATAAAGATAAAAAAATAAAATCCCAATATATAAAGATAAAAAAATAAAATCCCAACAATATGTCAATAACTGAGTTAGTAAATAATAAATCTTCATAATTATGAAATGTAGATCTAAATATGATCATCATTTCATATTAGACTATTATGAATCATAATTATTATTTAACATTTCAGCAATCATCAATGTAAAATTGTGAATCTAAAAGTAAGTTACTAAATCGAAGCCAAATGAGCATTAATATTATGCAAGGTACATCTAAATTAAATTAATCATTTGACAATTGAAATTACACATTGCACATTGAAAGTAAATTCATCATATGACAATGACATTATGCTTAAGTTTAAAATAGCCATATAAATTAAACTAAAAGTAAACATAAAAAACAGTACTAGTAAATTTCTCAAAAAGTATTAAATAATAAATCACAGCTCCAATCTGGTGGCTCCAAGTCATAAAATGAAAATAGTAGCTCCAATCTGGCAACTCCAAGTCACAAAATGAAAATCGCAGCTCCAGCAAATAGAAAATTTCCAGCGGTGGCAGCAGGAAAATCTTGGGTAGCCAGGAAAATGTCGAGCTGAAAATGTTTGGCAAGACAAGGTAAAATAGTAGGATTAATGAGAAATGTGAATGATTATGTTTTGAAGTTTTAATTTATTTTTTAGTTTTAATTTTCATTTTTTTTAATTATATTAAAATTTGTAAATTTTTAATGTTTTTAATTGTTATTAGCAAAATAATTTAGAAAACACCCACATGGTTTTAGTCAAAACAAAAAGTCTCTCCAGAGTTTCCCTGAGTTAAAAAAGAAAAAAGAAAAAGAAGCGCGAGCGAGGAAGCATGTCCCCCACCTTGGAAGGCATAAATAAAATATACACAGAATTGAAAAGGAGGAGTTGTAGCTCACAGGTGAGTACTGCACGTGGAGACTACACTCAAACGGAGAGATCACTCTGCATTCATTAATCTGAAAATACATCTTTAAGGACATCACAAGAAATCAGGAAGTTGTAAACAAACTCCTATATTCTAGGAACTAATCCTAAACTAAGAAGATACGTTACAACTATGTAACCGTTTCTCTATTAATACACAAATATTGTAATTATTTCCAACTCCCCCCCTTAATGGAGAAATGATTATCCTGGACTCCTAACATCCCTCTAAACAATTCAAACTTTACACGCCCAAGAGGCTTAGTAAAAATATCAGCCATATTGTCACAAGTTTTACAATATTCAACAAAGATTTCCTTTGACTGTAGTTTCTCTAACAAAATGGAACTGAGTATCAATATGTTTGGTGTTTTTATGAAATACTGGATTGTATGCTAGTTTGATGGTACTCTGGTTGTCACTTTTAATGGTAGTTGATCTTTTCTGTTCTTCTCCTGCATCATTGAGAAGTCTTCTCAACCAGATCGCTTCACATGTGGCTGTACACAATGCTTGGTACTCAGCTTCACATGAAGATAAGGCTATAGTGCTTTTCTTTTTGCTGCTCCATGCTATGACCCCGAATCCTATGCTGAATGCGTAACCTGTGATAGACCTTCGATCATCCAAGTTACCTGCGCAATCCGAATTTGAAAAAACTGCTAGAGTAACATCAAATGTGTCAGTGTATAAAATACCATAATTGCTAGTACCACACAAATACCTCAACACGCTTTTTTCTGCAACCCAGTGACTTTCAAGCGGTTTAGACATAAACTGGCTCAACACACTAACATAGTATGCCAAGTTTGGTCCAGTTGTAGTGAGATATATCAAACTCCCAACTAGCTGTCTATACATAGTGGCATCCACCTCCTTAGTGCCATCGTCACTGCACAACTTCAAATTCTGCTACAATGGTGTTGCTGCTGACCTACACTGCTCCATTCTGAACTTTTCTAGCAGACTTCTGGCATACTTCCCTTGAGTAAGAAAAGTCTGTCCAGAATCTCTCCATACTTCCAATCCCAAATAGTAATGGAGATTTCCGAGATATTTCATTTCAAAAACTTGTGCCATCTGCCGTTTGATTTCTTTGATCAAATTATCTACATTGCCTGTTATGATCATATCATCCACATACAAAGAAATCAAAATAATCTGCCCTTGTTTATTATACCTGGTATACAAATTTGGGTCATTCATAATCCTATGAAAACCATGCTGTAAAAAGAATGAATCAATCTTTTCATACCATGACCTAGGTGCTTGTTTTAAGCCATATAGTGCCTTTTTCAATCTGCAAACAAGATGTTCCTACCCCTTCTTAACAAACCCTTCAGGCTGTACTAAGTAAATTTCTTCTTTCAACTCACCATTTAAGAATGCAGACTTAACATCTAGCTTGTGTAGCTCCCACTTGTATTTTGTTGCTAAAGAAATAAGCATTCTAATAGTGTTTAATTTTGCTAAAGGAGAAAAAGTATCATCAAAATCTATTCCCTCTTGTTGTGAATACCCCTTTGCAACCAGTCTAGCTTTATTTTTTCTATACTTCCATTTGCATTCATTTTAGGTTTATACAACCATTTACATCCTATGGGTGTTTTACCTTTAGGCAGTTCAACTAAATCCCAAGTATTATTTCTAATAATGGATTCAATCTCTTCATCCATTGTAGCCCTCCATACATCAGATTGACTTGCTTGTTTATAATTTGTGGGTTCTACAATGTTTAAAATGTTTGACATCAAAGCATAGTCTTTCAATTTGGATGGTTTTTGAGTCTTCCTACCTGATCTTCTTGGTAGGGGACTTACCTCAAATTTGTTTGCTTCAAACTTATTTGGGCTCACATTATTGACTATCTCACCTTCTGCCTGTTCTTCTTTCTTCTCCTACTCTTGATCATCCTCGCTATTTTCTTCTATTAATAATGGAATGTGCCAATCATCATCATTGTCATCCTTTCCTTCTGGAACCTGTTCATGAAATACTACATCCCTGCTTGCAAATATCTTATGAGACTCAGGATTGAATAACTTATATGCTTTAAATTCAATGCCATATCCTACAAAGATGCATTTAATGGCTTTAGGGTCTAACTTATTCCTATCTGCTTTGGGTATGTGGGCAAAGGCTTTTGACCCAAATACTCTCAAATGATTTACTGCTGGTTTGAGTCCATATAATGCTTCAAAAGGGGTTTTGAAGCCAAGACATTTAGTAGGACTTATGTTCTTTAAATAGACAACAATGTTAATAGCTTCTGCCCAAAAAACATTATATAGACCCTTACCTTGTAGCATACTCCTTGCGCACTCCACAAGAGTTCTGTTTTTGCGCTCTTCCACACCATTCTGCTGTGGTGTGTGAGGCACTGTAAACTACTGAACAATCCCATGAGATCTGCAAAATTTCTTGAATTCCCCTAGCCTGTATTCTCCCCCTTGATCTAAGCGGAGAATTTTTATGCTTTTTCCTAACTGTTTTTCCACCAAGGTTTTAAATTCTATGAAATACTGAAAAGTATGACTCTTTTTACTCAGAAAATAAACCCAGGAGTATCTAGTGCAATCATCAGTAAATAACAAAAAGTAATATGCACCACCTAGCGACCTTTTCTGCATAGGTCTGCATATGTCAGTATGCACTAGCTCTAGGATATCTCTTTCCTTCCTTCTATCATGCACAGGGAGCTCTTCTCTATGCAGTTTTCCTAAAGCACATCCATCACAATTTCACTGAATACTGTGAAAAACATGGAGTCCTTTGACCATACCTTTTCTCTGTAATAGCATGAGGTCCTGCAAATTCAGGTGACCGAATCTCTGGTGCCAGAGTTTTTCGGCTGTCGATCCAGCTGCAACCATGGCTTGCTGTGGCATACTTTTTACATCTAGTCTGTATAGACTCCCCACACGCACACCTGTTGCAACAATTTCCTTCCTGCAATCCTTTATGACACAGTGAGTCTTGAAGAATTCGACTTGCATATCTTGATCAGTTATCATAGATACAAAGATCAATTTTTTCTTAATCCCGAGTCCATATAAAACATTTTTAAGACGTGTAATGTCACCATTTGGTAACTTTACTGGAATATCCCCATACCCTTTGATCTCGTATCCACTATCATCTCCTAGATAAATTTTTGATCCACATGAACTTTCTTCAAGAATTTCAAACCATTCCTTCTTACCTGTCATATGAGAGGATGCACCAGAATCGACATACCAAATGTCGTCCTCATTAGATGCTGAAAGGGCACAGTCAACTGTAAACAATCGAAATTCGTGGCTAAAATCTTCACCTTCTTCAACAAAATAACCTCTGTGCTTTGCCTGCTTTTTCCTTGCATCATCTGCCTGCTTCTTATGACATTCAAACATTATATGACCCGCTTTCCCACAATAATAACATCTTCTTAAAGCATTATTTGCAGGCATACCTCTATACGGTCTCTTTTGCGATGTACCTCCTCCTCTCTGTTGGTGTTGCTGTTGTGACTGTGATTGCTGCTGTGGCAGCTTCCCTCTGTAATGTCGCCGTTTCGCCATCAGAGCAAGATCATCGCTCTGTGGTTTCAAATTCTACCGCCGCTCTTCTTCTTGCAGCAAGATCCCTGTCAATTCTTCAAACTTAGGGGCTTTCTCCCTTGCCGCCAATCCAGTGATGAACATTTGATATTCATCCCTCATCCCATTCAGCGTGATTGTGACGAGATCAGAATCAGACACCTTCTCTCCGATGTCTCCTAATCCATCTTTGAGATATTTAACTCGTGCGATGAATGCAACAACGGTCTCATTTTCGTCCATCCTTATTGCAAACAACTTGCCTTTGAGTGCCATAATACGATTTCTGTTCTGGGTCTGATATAAATTTTTGATGGTCATCCAGATGTCAGTGGACGTTTTGCGTTCTCTGATATGTGGGATAATGTTGTCCTTGACAAACATTTTCAGCAAAACTTTTGCTTTCTTTTCCCTCTTATCCCAATCTTGTTCCTGCGTAGTCAGTCCTGTGATTGAATTTGCTATTGACCATGCACTTGCACCTTCAAGCAAGGTCTGTATCTTGAACTTCCAATTGGTAAAGTTAGATCCATTGAGTTTTCCAGACTCGTGGAGATACAATTCTATACTATTATTCATTCTGAACTGATCTACAAATGAATAAATCTACCCAACTGATTAGATACAAGGTACACTAAAAAAAAAAAAATTCAATACTTGCCAGATCCTGACCACCAATCTGCCACTGATCTGCTATTTCTTCTGATCCACCAACTGTATCTTCGATTAAGATCCAGCACTACCAGGCAGATCTGCAAATTGGTCTTGCTCCTCTGGGTAAATCGGGTCTTCAATACGCCATCAACAGACAATCTCGATTTTCCTCCACCAGACAGATCTGCAACTTCTCTGATCTGCAACTTATTGTAGAACTTTCAACGAAGGCGAGGCGGCGCCTTTCCACACGAAAAATATGCGCCCAAAAAAAAAAAAACAACGCGAGTTCCAAAATTGGCGCGGATATCGCCTGCACTTCCGCGCCTATCCCGTGATTTGGCGCGCTGGTGCGGGTATACACCTAACAGTCGCGCTGATTGCGCTTCTCGGCGAGACTGTTAGCGGAAAATAAGTGCCAACCCCCTTCTGCTTAGAGATTAATGAATCATCTGAGACCGTGAGCCAGGTGTTACTGCAGTCCACCTGCTCCTACGAGCACAAATCTCCTGTGTACACGTAGCCACAAAGGTGATTTAGCCACTAAGGTGATGTAGCCACTAAGGCAATTTATATATATATAAAAAGAAAACAGGCTCACCCAATTTGAGCTCTGATACCAAGATAAAATATACACAGAATTGAAAAGAAGGAGTTGTAGCTCACAGGTGAGTACTGCACCTGGAGACTACACTCAAACGGAGAGATCACTCTGCATTCATTAATATGAAAATTCATCTTTAAGTACATCATAAGAAATCAATAAGTTGTAAACAGACTCCTATATTCTAGGAACTAATCCTAAACTAAGGAGATATGTTACAACTATGTAACCATTTCTCCATTAATACACAAATAATGTAATTATTTCCAACTGGCATGCCCCGTGGAACATTGATAATGAGAGATCCTTGATGTTTAGGCTTTCTAATTTGAATTGTTTAGCCTTGTCTCATGATCAATTGAATGTATTGCATTACTTTTACTGTCTCTGTAGGCAACAGACTGTCTTGCTCTTATGGTTGGGAGTTCTGGTTATGTTACATTTAATAACATTACTTTTACCGTTGTTGTAGGCAACAAACTGTCTTGCGACGCTGTAGGCAACAGACTGTCTTGCGATGGGGAGTTTTGGTTATCTTACATTTAATGGCTGATTTTTGCTTCTCCATACGAATTCCCAATGGTTGCTAGTTAACATAGCAAACAGTCTGGTGTACGGGATAAATAGCTAGGTTTTTATCAAGGTAAAAAATGAGTAATTTGGTGCGAGACGAGTAAGTGTCCAGGTAAGGATATAGTTAGTATGAAGTTTATAATCGTTGGGCTATACATTGCAAGCAGACTAGCCATTTTTGGTAACAAATGAACTACATAGAGAAAAGGAAAACAAAAGCCGATCCACGAAATGAAGAGGAAAAAAAGTGGTAAAATTGATTTACAGCTCTCTTTCTCTTCGAAAATAGATATTTCATAAATCTCCTGAGATCCAAATTCATGGTCAAATTCCATGAGCCTATACATGCCAAATGTATGGAATATAAACACTTCAACAATGAGCATAAATTGCTATATATTATGCATAGATTAGTGATTAAAAGATTAACAACCCAGAAAATGGGAAATTAAAAATCTACGCAGGAGATTCCATAAGGCATTTGTTGGATTACGAGGGCCCTGGAGCCAATTGAGCATGACATTGATGTCAAGTGGCTTGGACGATGATCTGATGCTTGACAAGGGTGTTCTGGTGTTGCTGGGTGAGTTTCTGATTTGGGTGAGTGTTTAAAGTTTTTCCCAACTTAGCTTATGGACATAGAGGCAAAACTGCGTCTTTAAGGGATGGACTTAGATTTGTCATTGACAATCCGCGGAGGCAACCCAAATTTGCAGTTCAAAAGTTAAAACCTGCGTCCTTAATGCTGTAGCCTAGTGCAGAAATCTGCGTCCGTGAAGCATGTGCCCTCACAATAAAATTCTATGAGTTTTTCCATGGATTTTGTTCATGGTTTTGGTTCTTGTAAGATCCCAAACCTTAATAATTTAGTTAGATCTAATGCATTCTAGTGTTCTCAATAAAATTACACTCAGTAAAAACCATGAACATAGACGGGATCTGGAAATGCAACACTTTATTTATATTATTAGTTGAAAATAAATACATGCCCATATAATAAATTTGAGCTCCTGCAGATGGCATGTTTGGCTGCTCCTTAAAACAAAAAACAAACACTGAAGCACAATCGTGGACCCTGGATGGATCCACCAGACAAATTCACCACGGGGTTTTCGTCCCGGGATCAATGTTAGAACTAGCCAGGCCAAGTTCTCAACCCAAACACAATAAGATAGATAAACCCAGAATGAATCTAAATGCCTAGTTTCTCTCCCCTTTTATAGGTTGATGGACCTTATTTTATTATTTTCCTCGAAAATTGACAACAAATACCATGGGCCGATACCATGGGAAATTACCCTGGTAATACCATGGACTGATTCCATCCACTTTGACCGGATCAAGAAAAGGAATATTACAAATCCTCCCGCCCAAAGATTGCTTATCCTCAAGCAATCCACTTCTATCCACAACAGAAGCATTTGTACATTGATACCAGGATCCCATACAATCCGATGTACCCTCCACGTTGAATGGTCCTGAATGGATCCTTTGATACCTGGATCCTAAACAATCCTTTGACCAATTCTTTCCTCAATGGATTCTTCTGGATCCCAATACCACCTAAATCCTAGGACCTGTGGGTTATGGTACCATTTCAACTCTCCATCGTTGCCCACATCAAGTAGTCGAAGCTGTAATTTTCCCTTGGCTATGGTTATCCTCCAAATAATCAACCCATCAATAGAATACCAACTCATAATCTCTCGCCAATCCATACTTCGAAAAAAATGAATATTTGCAAATCTACTATGTTGATGTTGTTCGATGCTCGATTCATTCCGCTCTACTTGGTTACCCAACATGATGTATTTGGAGAACTCTGCCCTGCTCTTCCCAATGTATAAAGGTGGGTTGTTGGTGTTGCAAGCTTTATCTATGTATTCTTGTAGAGGGCTGCTCTAGAACTCCCAATCGTACTCCTCTTGCCGCCTTATGAGGGATTTGAGTCATTCTTCAACACTAGACAACTTGGTCTTCGATTCGGCACATACCCCTATGAGTTCCTCAATTTTTCTGTTCTCCTGTAAGGTAGTGTCTCGGACTGTCCAGACTTTCTGTTTCAACAACATAAGATCTGTCTTGAAATGCTTGATCCTTTCTCGAAAGTCTTCTATTGAAAATTCTAGTGCCCTGCTGAATGTCTATGTATTTGACTGCACCGAATTCCCCATGACCACAGCTTAAACTTGAGCCTTTGACCAACTCTTTAGGAATGGTTCATTTTCCACATAATGTTTGTCATGTTTCTCCTCATGGCCATACTCATCCTGCTGGTTCACTATGGCTGGCTCCTCACTCAAACCTCCCTGGTCTCCTCCATCTGTGGAGACAATATGTTCATCCCTTTCAATTGTCAAAAATAGAGGAAATGGTGGACTGTTATCTATACTTGAATGTTCATATTCTTTATGAATATTCCCCTGGGGATCTACGAACTCCATTGTATAGGAATCAACCTCATCAATGGCATTAGGTAGAATTTCCTCATGCACTTCCAAATGTTTATCATCCTGCATGCCTCCCTAAATAATGTCACGATGTTGCTCACCATCCTGAAGATCAATAGACCCATCTACAAAAGATTCCCCATGATTTGAAGTAATCTCCTCTTGTTCTGTCTTTGTTGCCTTCTTCTTATCACCTGGACATGAATGGTTAAGGGCCCAAGGTCCCTTGCAGATAAAGCATAGCCCTCCCCTCCTTAGTTCATTCTTGTTGCAGATTTTGCTCTTGCTTTGATTATCATTTTGGTCTATGGAGATATGGCTGCTTAAAGGACCATACAACCTCACTAGTACATCAAATATTTTTTGGTTGTTTTTCAAAATTTCTTCAAGACGATCCATCTTCACATAGCAAGACAAAGAAATATACAAAAATGTTTTTTGCCTTCTCACATTTTGATTTTGGCCCTGATGAAACTAGGTTAAGTTGGTGCCAACAAAAGTATATAAATAACACAACCTCTTGAAATAATATTTCAGCGCTTGATAGCACTATATGTGTAAAGTCATCTCATGATGGCAGACTTTAGTAGGCCCCGAAATGATGCACTATGAAGGAATACGCTCAACAACACCGTATCAAAGATTGATTTTTTATTTATTTATTATTTTATTTTAAATCCTTACAACTCCCAAACTAAACTCAACTTTTTGTTCCTTCCCTTTTCTTTATAAATCAAACCCCTAAAAAAATATCAACCCCTGTCATAATTTTCAAAACTATAAACATGGCTTAAAATTGTGAGTCAAGTCCATTTACCCACTTTCACACTCCAAATACATCTCTTGATTAAGCAAAATTCAACTTCGTTCTCGATGTTGCCGGCTGAACCAATCCTCCTCCTTGATTGTCTAGAAGATCAGATCAGGTTAGATCAATTTCTGCTCCTTTTGCAATGCACAAATTCTTCTTTCAATCAATTGAAAAATAAACCAACTAGGGTGATACTCAATACCACCGAAGATCGAGATGTTTTCTAGGGTGAGAATAAATCCCACCAAAGTTTCATGCATAAAACCCTCAGGCTGGCAATATGCACAACTCTGATACCACTGTAAGATACCAAACCTTAATAATTTAGTCAGATCTAGCACATTCTAGTGTTCTCAATAAAATTACATTCAGTAAAAACCATGAACATAGACGGGATCTGGAAATGCAACACTTTATTTATATTATTAGCTGAAAATATAATACATGCCCATACAATAAATTTGAGCTCCTGCATATGGCATGCTTGGCTGCTCCTTAAAACAGAAAACAAACACTGAAGCACAATCATGGACCTTGGATGGATCCACCAGACAAATTCACCACGGGGTTTTCGTCCCGGGATCAATGTTAGAACTGGCCAGGCCAAGTTCTCAACCCAAACACAATAAGATAGATAAAACCATAATGAATCTAAATGCCTAGCTTCTCTCCCCTTTTATAGGTTGATGGACCTTATTTTATTATTTTCCTCGAAAACTGACAACAAATACCCTGGTCCGATACCATGGGAAAATACCCTGGTAATACCATGGACTGATTCCATTCACTTTGACCGGATCAAGAAAAGAAATATTGCAGTTCTAAAGGAGCATTGAATTGGTCCATGGTCGGCTTTGAATACTGTCAAAGATTACAGTTGATTTTTCCTGTGGAAATTGAAAGGGTTGGGAGTTGTAAATTAACAAAGCAATTGACATTAGATTTGTGCGTTTTTTTAGGAGCGATTGATCGTTCAGTGTTTTGGCACCGACATAAATATGAATTGGTTTTTTTTGGTCTTATGTTTTGTTCTGGCACAAGTTCAAGGGTGCTTTCATCATCGATGGATCGAAGATCTCTGTTATAGAAGAGTTAATCAATGTAGAGCACAGATCTAACTCTTGTTTGCTAGATCTGCATATTTGATGCTGGTTTGATTTGATTATAAATGACATAGATCATTTGACAAGGGAGTTGTCAGACGGAATAGCCGGAATCGTAGTTTTTTTCGTCGGAATCTGGTAAATTTTTATTTTTATTTATTTATTTATTTTTTATATCAGGTAGTTAGTGTTTGAATTGCATTTTTTATGGATAAAATAAATTCAGTACCATCAAAAAATTTTAAGGCACCCAAAAAACTAAAACTTTTAAGACACCCAAAATACTGAAATTTAACAAATATAACCCAAATTTTCAAAAAGCTTATTTGTAGGTTTTTTAGGCTAGATTTAAAAGCTTTTGTGCATGTAGAGACATGTATCGTTGAGATTGCAGGAGAGATGTTTGGTATCCACATGACAGTGGAATGATCCATCTCTCAGAGCATATGATGTCAAGAGTGTATTGTTGTAGCAGAGCACGTGAAGAATCAACGATAGTGTGTTGGTTGTGCGAGCTAGTGTTGGGTGACTTTGAAGCGATTGAAGGCTAATGAGTGGTTAGAATGACAATTAGTTTTTGCAATGAATTAGAAGCTAACTGTGAGATCTAAGAGCAATGTGTAGCTGCCAATGTTAGATCAAGAAGCCCCTGTGCGCATGAAGTGATTGATTAGAGCTATTGTATGCAAGAGGCACTGTACCTATGAAACATATGTATCGATGCCAATACACAGTGAGTGATTTTGTGAAAAGAATATCCTTGTGCAGACCTGCAACAAAGAGAAGGTCGAATTATTGACTGAGCGCAGAAGCTGAATATAAGTGTAGTGCGAGTACATCAAGATCGTTGAACGAGGATTGTCATTGCTGTGTAAATCTGAGCTATGGTGCGCTTAGAAGCTTAATAGAATGTATGCTTTTCGGGGTATGGTTGAGAGGATACAAATTTGGAATTTGTATGCTCCTATTATGGGAAGGCAGCCTTTATGGGACTGTGTGGAATCTTCAAACTTATTGAAGAAAAGGTCTCTGACTATTGCTGGGGACTATAATGCAATCTTATCCCAAGAGGAGTGCTGGGGTTCGAAGTTCCGAAGCGACCCTCTTGTCTTCGAGGAAAATCTTCTAGTGGACATCAACGCTGTCCCTATCGAGCCCACCTGGCACAATGGTAGAGGTGGAAGTGAGTACATCAGTAAGGGGTTAGACAGATTTATGGTACATGAGAATCTAATTGAATTGTTCGGAAAATATTTTCATTTTAGATCACTGCCCACTGTTTTACAATAGCGAGTAGAAACTGTCTGAAAAGGTATTTCCTTCAAATTTAATAGAATATGGCTCGAGGATGAAGACTTCATAAAGCTGGGTCTGAAATTTTGGAAATCATATGTAGTACAATCGGCACCGTCGGCTATGGATAATATCTCGCTAAAATTAAAGCTCTTGAAGAGCCGGGGTCGTATATGGGAGCGACAAAAAAATAGCAATATGTACAGGGAACTGAAGGTGTTGGTTGAGGAAATCCGGGAAATTGGGGACAATATGTCGCATACGATGCCCTCATTGTAGACTATGGAAAGGATGAAAGGATTGGAAGAGAGGAAAAAATGCATTCTTCTGATACAAGAAGCTACATGAAGACTAAAAAGTAGGGCTATATGGATCAGAGAGGGAAACAAAATACAAAATTCTTTCACTGTTTTGCAATGCCACAGAAAGAATATAAACACCATATGGCATATCAAGGGGGCTGATGGGAAATATGTTTACTCCAACAAAGAGATCCAGAGAGAAGCGGTAAGGTTCTTTCATAACCACTTCAAAGCTAGGGGAGAGGTAAATATTAAGGATCCACTTTGGGGTGTGGAGGAATATCCTCTGATGTTCAATGATGAAACAAATGTAGCACTTTTCGACCTGTATCTATTGATGAAATACTTTTGTTGTTGAAATCGTTTGCCAAGGATGAATGTCCAAGCCCAGATGGCTGGACAATGGAATTGTTTCTACATTTCTTCGACCTTATGGGACAGTAACTACTGGAGATGGTAGAGGAATCTCCGATCACGGGGCACATTTCGGGTTCCATAAACTCTACTTTCATTGCACTCATCTCGAAAGTATCAAATCCATTATCCTTCATGGATTTCAATCCGATTTCTTTATGCAATATTATTTACAAGCTTATCTCAAAGATTATCGCGGAATGGATCAAGGGGATTTTTCCGGCACACATATCCAGGGAGCAGTTTGGTTTTCTCCACAACAGGTCTACTCATAATGCCATTGCAATAGCTCAGGAGTGCATACACTCAATACATACTAGGAAGTTGGAAGCAATGCTAATGAAATTCGATTTGCAGAAGGCATATGACTGCATGGATTGGTCTTTCCTAAGAATAATCCTTTTGAAGATTGGGTTAGAGATTCATAATGTGGAGTGGATTATGGCATGCGTGACAAGGGCATATTTCACGATTCTTCTCAATGGATACCCCACAATTTTTATTTTTTTATTTTATTTATTTTTATTTTTAATTTTTAATTTTTTTAATTTTTAGGCGGTTAGGGAACTGAGGCACAGATGCTCCCTCTCGCCCCTCCTTTTCATACTTGTTATCGATGACATTAGTCGAAAGATAAACCAGGCAAATGCATTGGGGACTTTCTGTGGTTTGAAAATGACACACGAGGTTAGTATTTTCCATTTATTCTTTGTCGATGACATTCTTACTTTCGGGACGATTTCCATAGTATAGTGGGAGGCATTGCACTACATTTTCCACCGTTATGGAGAGGCCTCGAGACTACTTGAAAATGGTCATAATTTTGTCCTTATTTTCTCTAGCGAGAACCATTTGAAAATTCACCATATTGTTGAAATTTTCGGTGTGGGCACCAGACCACTACAAGAGGGATTTACTTATTTGGGCTTTAGGCTAAAGCCCAACAATTACAGATCCAGGGATTGGATGTGGCTACTAATTTAATTCCAGAATAAACTCAAGTGTTGGACACATCACTGGCTTTTTCTCGGTGGGAGATTCACCTTGGTCCAAGCCGTCCTACAACAATTGTCTACATATTGAATGCATTTATTTGTGCTCCCATTGCATATTATTACAAAGATCCATTCTATATTATCTCACTTTTTATGGTCTCGGACTGAGATGGATAGGAAAATCCATTAATCAAATGGGATACTATTTCGAGAGCAAAGGAACTTGGAGGCTGGGGTATATTGAACACCAAGATCTTTGGTTGGTCACTGCTCTTGAAGTCACTTTGGCGGGCTCTGTTTGGTATTAGCATATGGGGGGAGATTATTAAAGAAAAATATCATAAGAGAAGGCCTCTCATAGATTGGCTTAGAATGGGAGAGATTGGGAAAAGGGAGGGATCATATATCTGGTTGAGCTTCCATAAGATAAAGCAATGGTTTTTGTAGAGATTAGCATGGCTGTTTGGCAGGGGCAATAAGATTATTATAGGTCGAGACCATATAATGGGTGTAAGTAATCCCACCCGTCTTTCTGAAAGCACTACAGTGGTGTTACAACAGAGGGACCTATTTTTCTTGGAACATGTGATTAGTAGATGGAACAAGTTACATCTGATTTGGAAAGAGGCTGAGAAGATCGACTTACATAGACAATTTTGGAGTGGAATAGCTACGTCAACGATCTGAGATGGGTTGGATTATGTGGGAACATAAGAGGAGACTCACTCATATGGGTTGGAATACTCAAACAAGGCTATGTGGTGGTTGCTGACAATTACAGGTACATTATGAATTTTATATATGATTCTTCTGCGCCACCATGGTTTCTTTCTATTTGGTGATGGCATGCCCCTTTTAAAATAATTTTATACATTTGGATGGTTTGGAAAAATAAAATATTAACTTAGGATAATCTTTGCAAGTGGGGTTTCCATGGCCTAGGATGGTGCCCCTTGTGCGGTGAGGCAAATGAGTCTGCTTCACACCTGTTTCTTTTTTGTAAAATCACTCTTAAGATCTGGTTGTAGATTCTCTCTAATAGCAGTATTCCTTTCAGGAAATTTTCTACCGTTGAAATTTGTTTACGATGGGGGACATACAGAAATGGAATGTATAGATACATCCCACTGTATATCATATGGGAAACTTGGAAGGCATGAAAGAATTACATTTTTGAAGGGATACAATTTTAATTATGTTCGTATATGTTCCAAAGTCCTTACCTGGCAAGAGGCAAAGGAACCTCACCTGTTGACCACAGAGGATCTTTCAACTCGATATGTGACCCCACAGATTTCTTTGCCGACACATTTCTTCGACGTTGTGGCCCAACAAGGACAGTGTGGATGCGAGGTGTGGCTTTGAATCAGTGAAAATGCACATTACAAGTTACATTGGCATGGTGTGATGGGCTCAAACTCTAAGGCGGAAAAAATGGCTTTGTGGGGACTCCTCTGGTTTTCTAGGGATAAATATTTGCAGTGTATCCATGTCTATGATGACTTGAAAACTCTTATTGATGGCATTATGGGTTCGACTACCTTTGATCCACGAGATCTCTGGGCTGGTTGGACCACATCAAAGCTCTTATTAAAGCATTTCAGAGTTTCAATATACAACATGTATACAGGGAGACAAATAGGATTGCAGATGCTCTATCCAAAGTTGGTCTAACTAATGCCGAAGGCTCCATATTTTTTAGCTACTATATTGATGGAAAAATTCTGGAAGAGGGTTACACTGTTCTTACATAGCGACACCTGTATTTGGGATACATTTTGTCTCCCTTATAGTGTGTTGGTGAAAATATTTCCTCTCCTGGTTTGTATCATGATTGAACATCTTGACCTTATTCTCTGTAGAAATGGTTACAATTTTCAGTTTTTTGTAGTTTTTTTTTTCCTGTCAACATATAGTCTAGAAAGTGAACATCCAGTAAAGGGATGAATACCAGTTTTGATGATAGAAAAATGTTGAACTTTCTTGATCGAACCATAATGTACTGGTATATTGGTTTCAATAATATAAACCAATCAATTTTTTTAAAAAGCTTGTGCGTAAATGCTTTGTTGGCTAGTGGTCATGGTTTACCAGTGTGAATGGTCAGAGATTCGATCTTGAGATTGGGGAGCCTACATAAATATTGATGGTAGAGTTTGGATTGTTGGATCAGAGCATTGTTGGAAAGCGACCTGAAGCTACTCATGATGGCCCTATAAAAATAGTGCAATACATCGACATCTGCTTTGGGTATCTATAGTGCAGATCTAGACCACACACATTTATTGACTATAGAGTGTGTATTGTGTCTCCTACATTCAATACAAAGATCGTTGGTGGAGGATTTCCAATGTGTTGTAGAACTAACATGCTTGTTTGCAGTTGCTATATGTTGAGGATTTGTATGCAAAGATATATTGATGTCCTTATATGTTGCTCTTAGATATGTGTAAAAGTGATTTGATTTATTGTTGTTGGTTAAAGTACTGATTGAGATTGTTGGCCATTGTTTTGAAAAAAGTTTTGTTGAGTCAAAGTTTATATATGCCACTTTGTGATTTATATGTTGAGAATGTTTGAGTCAAAGTTTGATATGCTAATGAAATGAGTAGATTTGTAAGTTGATTTGGTTGTTTGAGATGCCATTAGGGTTTGGAAATATGTTGATTATTTTATGAGTAGAGGACTTGTGATGAGATGTTTTGGTTGTAATGAGAAGAGTGTTGAGTTAGTGTTTGTTGTATAAAGGTAGAGATTGGAGCAAATTATCTAACAAAATTTATGCAGGGTGTAGCTACTAATCTAAGGTCGTGATTTCAAGGTTCTAGAGAAGCTAACAATGCTTGTTGTAGGGGCATACTGTCGTTGATGCTACACTCAATAGTATATGGCAGAGTTCTTAGTGTTGTAGAGTTATATATGTTGGACATGTAATTTGTAATACAGAGTATGCGATCAAAATAACTTCCATAAGTTTTGATCATACTGAGAGTCATTGTATGCTGCTGAGGTCATGTCATTACTTGGATGATCAATGAGAGTTTGCTGCTATTGTCATTATTAACTGCTGCTAGGGTTTGGCAACATGTTGTCTTGTATTCTGAATGAGGGAGGTTGCTGGTGTCTAGGGTTTGATGAGATGATTGTTGAGTTGATTGTGAGAGAGATTGATTTTGAATTTGTCATGAGCAAGTGTTATATGATGCTGATTGATTTTAATAGTGAAAGCGAATTTGTTTTACTAGGGTTTGGTCATTGTTGAAGTGATGCTAGGGTTTGCTATCAGATGTATATGTTGAGCAGAAGCATAATTGATTATTGAGTAGATATTGCATTGCAGTTTGATGTATTTTTATTGAGCATAAAGTTTGTGTGGGTTCAGTCTAAAAATTGGATGAAATGGGGCCTATGATGTTTGAGTTTGTTGCAGGTGGATCTAATATGAAACATTTTGAAACGAGGTCCACAAGAGTCTGAGGTTTGGAGCCTTCAGTAATGGATTGGTATCTTCTTTCTGGTGGTGGCTATAGAACTTGCTAAGGGATTTGTGGCTTCCTTCCAGTGGTCACCATAGAACTTTCTAAGAGAGTAGTAGCTTCCTTTTGATAGTGGCCGAAGAACTTGTTAAGGGAATGGTGGCTTTCTTCTGGTGGTAGCCGGAGAAATTGCTAAGGGAGTATTAGTTTCCTTTCGGCGGTGGCCGAAGAACTTGATTAGGGAGTGATGACTTCCTTCTAGTGGTAGTGGAAGAAACTATTGGCAGTGGTGGCCTTCAGTAGGTAGGGGCTTGCGCACTAGTGGTGAGCCAATGTATGATGTAAAAGAATAATTTTAATACTAATAAGAAAAACACAAAGACAACAACAATGATGGTTTTTCCTAGTTGGGTTTTCCACCTAATATCTGGTGTTTATGTGTTATTGATGATGTTCTTGCCGCTCATGGCTCATGATTGATAATTTTTGTGTATATTATGTCCCTATATTACCAGTGTAGTCCCTTATTGTTGTTAGTTTAGCACTCTTATTGTTATTGTTATACCCCTGTAACCCCAATATTGTTATTATTGTGCCCTTACATTATTTTTGTTAGGTCGGCTAGGATTATATTGTGACCCCATGGACCCCTATACATAAAGGACGTTTTTTCATTTATATCATCCAAGAATTGTTCATTTATGTAATGTAAAGGAGGTTGCCCCCTCGAAGTGGCTTATTTCTAAGGCATTGATCTCTCTTTTCTTCTATTTTTGGAGTTGGTTTCATAACATTTGGTATCATAGCTTTGGATTCTAGGGTTTCGCTGCTCTAAACAGGTCATCGTGGAATTTTCGCTATAACTTGTTTTCTACGAAGGTTCAAAAGCTGACATTTTTATCGTGCGAAACCGAAATCCTGAGGAACATCGTGTAAAAATTCAGATCTTGGTTCACAACATTTTCGAAGATATGATATGTGGAAGTTAGGGTTTTTGCAGGCTCCGAAATTTCATCTAAACGAGGTGACCTTGGGAAAATTGTCATAACTCTCTCTCTGAGCATCTGATTGGAATTCTGTAAAACTTTTCTGAAAGTACACAGACTGTAGTTTCCTATGCATCAATTTTAGAGCCGAAGGAGGAAACAATAACACGTGGCACACCGTACAAGTTCTCTATACTGAACCAGTCCATAATTAGGTCATTGTGGGAGATTGGGCATAACTTTGCCTTGAAGAATCCAAATTGGGCTAGAACTGTGGCATTCGAAAGAATATTTAGAGGGCTAATACAAGAGCGAATTTCAGATATTGAAGATCTAAAATTACAGAGATAATTCAGTTTCAATATCGAGCTCCTCAAAAGCAAGAAAAGGGTGTGCGTTTTTTTCAAATTGCATAACTCTTGTTTGAAAAATCAGTTTGAAGTGATTCCAAGGGCATATTGAAGCATAGATATTGGTATTGGGTTCTAAAATTCCCCCTAAAAAGAATTCAACACCCATTAAGCCCACCATATTCCAAAGATCAATATGAGGAAGTTTGATGGCAATGATCCCATAACATGGATACTACAGATGGAACAATATTTGATCTCAATAATGTGAAAAACACACAATAGGTACGCATTGCAACTTTATATTTAGAACAAAATACATTTTTATGGTATTGATGGATTTTCTCCCATAAAAAAATTGTCACTCTATCAATTTTTACGAAGGAAATGATAGCACATTATGATGATACAAAGAGCAACACCTTCTTTAGCCAATTGATAAATCTCAAACAAAAGGGTTCAGTGGTGGAGCACATTGAGGACTTCCAAAAATTGGATGTAAGGGTAAATGATATTCCAGAGGAACACATGATTGATGTCTTCAAAGGGACTTTAAAGGATAACATCCAACATGAGTTTCACGTTTGGGAACCTGATTCATTGGAGAAGGCATTCAGGTTGGCAAGAAAAATTGAATGTAAAATTATGGCTACAAGGAAGCCTACCACTCACATCTATAAATATGGAAGTGTTGCTTCTCCTAGACTTCCACAACTTACAAGGTTGACACCACAACAATTGGAAGAAAAATTAGCAAAAGGGATTTTCTACAGTTGTGATAGAAAATACACTAAAGGTCATAAGTGTGTCGAGAAGAAATTATTTTACATAGATTGTGAAGAAGAGGAAGAAAATGAACAAGAAACTTCAAAAGACGAGGATATACACTAGGAACCAACCCTAGAAGAAGAAGAAATGAGCCCGACCATTTTGTGTAATGCATTGACACACATTACCACTCCTCAAACTCTCAAGATAGAAGGACATTTCAAGAAGAAAAAGGTAATAGTGTTGATTGATTCAGGTAGTACCCATAATTTTATTCATCGTAAGGTAGCTAAGAAATTGAATTGTTTCCTATACCCAACACCAGAATGTCAAGTGATGGTTGAAAATGGAGGAAATATAAATTGCTTTGGAAAATGCCATAATATCAAGCTAACCATGGGGGAATATGTATTGAATAGTCCAATGCTTTCTATTCCAATGGGAGTTGCTGATGTCGTACTAGGAGTACAATGCTTAAAATCTTTGGGGATGGTAGTTTTTAATTTTCAAGAACTTCTCTTGAAATTTTTTTCGGAAGGAAAAAAATTTGAATTACGGGGTATCGCAGGGAAGTCAGGAAATATAATAAGCTTTAATGTCATGACAAAACTTCTGAAGAAAGAACAACGAGGTGTAATTTCACAATTATGCTCACTAGAAGTTCCAACATCAAAATAATCTATTTCTCCAGATCTCCAAAAAGTCTTGGACAATCATTCCAAGGTGTTTGAAACTCCCAAAGGACTCCCACCTATTCGTGATCATGATCATGCTATTCATTTGATTCCAGGAAGTGCTCCTCCAAACATCAGGCCTTATAGATATCCTTACTTCCAAAAGAGCGAAATTGAACGTATGATTGCAGAAATGTTAGAGGCGGGTATAATTCAACCTAGTCAAAGTTCTTTCTCTCCTCCTGTAGTATTGGTACACAAGAAGGATGGATCATGGCGAATGTGTCCAGATTATAGGGAGCTCAATAAGCTCACCATTAAAGATAAATTTCCCATTCCTGTGATTGATGAATTATTGGATGAATTACATGAAGCAATTTATTTTACCAAGTTGGATCTTCGTTCAGGATATCATCAAATTAGAATGAAGACTGAAGATATTCCAAAAACAACATTTCGAACTCATGAGGGTCATTATGAATTTTTGGTCATGCGTTTTGGCCTTACCAATGCACCTTCTACATTTCAAGGGTTGATGAATTCCATTTTCAAACCCTTCCTTAGAAAATTTGTGCTAGTATTTTTTCATGATATACTAATCTACAGCAGGTCTTGGAAGGATCATGTTGAACATGTTGACAGGGTGCTCAAACTATTGCAGGAGAAACAATTATATGCAAAAACATTCAAATGTTTCTTTGGAGTACAAGAGGTGGAATATCTGGGTCATATTATATCTCACGAGGGTGTTAAAGTAGACCCTAACAAAATTAAAGCCATTAAGGAATGGAAAGTCCCCACAACCATAAAGAAATTGCGAGGATTTCTCGGGTTAACAGGGTATTATCGCAAGTTTGTTAAGAATTATGGGAGAATAGCAGCACCTCTAACAACATTATTGAAAAATGATGCAGTTTCATGGACTCCTGAAGCAACTAAGGCCGTTGAACATCTTAAAGAGGCACTGTGCCTAGCACCGGTCTTAGCTACGCCAAACTTCACAAAAACCTTTATCGTGGAATGTGATGCCTCAGGAAATGGAATTGGTGCAGTTTTAATGCAGGAAGGAAGACCCATTGCTTTTGAAAGTCGTCCAATCAAAGGAAAGTATTTACAGAAACCTGTTTATGAGAAGGAAATGTTAGCAATACTGCATGCACTAAAGAAATGGCGAACTTACCTAATGGGAAGACACTTCAAGGTAAAAACTGATCATGATAGTCTTAAACACTTTTTGGAACAAAGACTATCTTCAGAAGAGCATAAAAAATGGGTCACAAAGATGTTGGGTTATGACTTTGAAATCATCTACGAAAAAGGGAAGCTAAATGTTGTTGCAAATGCACTCTCAAGAAAGGATGAAGAGGTGGAAGCATTGCTTTGTGCCATTTCTATTATCCAACCAGATTGGATAACCGAATCAAGGGATGAATGGAAGAAGGATGAAGAAGTGGGGACACTCATTCAAAAGTTAAAGCAATATCCTAGTACATTTGATATATTTAGTTGGAAAAATGATTCCTTATGGTACAAAGATCACTTATATCTTTGTAATAATTCCCAACTAAAACAAAATATTATTTTGGAATTGCACACTTCTCCTTTAGGAGGACACTTAGGATTTTAAAAAACTTACCACAGGGTGAAGAAACATTTTTTTTGGGATGGCCTTAAATCTGATATTCAAAAGTTTGTGGCGGAATGTTTGGTTTTCCAGCAAAATAAAGTTGAGACAATTAAGACCCTGAGCCTTCTACAACATTTATCCATTCCAAGTCAACTTTGTGAGGAGATTTGAATGGATTTTATCACAGGTTTATGTAATTCCGAAGGAAAGAGTGTCATCATGGTGGTAGTTGATAGACTTACCAAGTATGCACACTTTTGTGCATTATCTCATCCATTTAAAGCAAGTACAATTGTTACTGCATTTATGGAAACAATTCAAAATCTACATGGAAACCCAAAGATTGTTGTAAGCGACAAAGATCCCATTTTTACTAGAAAATTTTGGACATAATTATTTTCTTGTTCGGGTGCTCAACTAGCTCATAGCTCATCTTATCATCCTCAATCCGATGGTCAAACTGAGATAGTAAATAAATTTTTGGAAGGATATCTTCGTTGTTTTCTATCTGATAAACAAACACAATGGCTCAAGTGGTTACCTTTCGCTGAATGGTGGTATAACACTTCCTTCCATACTGCAACAAAAATGACCCCATTTATGGCACTTTATGAATATCATCCACCATCCATCACATCATCTTTAAGAGAAAATTATAAGGTTCAAGCAGTGGAAGATCACATCGAGCATCAACAATAAGTTCTCCAACTCTTAAAGGATAACCTAAGTTTGGCACAAAATCGAATGAAACAACATACAAATCAACACCGCAACGAGAGATGTTTTGATGTAGGAGACTGGGTATTTTTACGGCTACAACCATACAAAAAAATGTCCCTCAAGCAAGCTAAGAAGGATAATAAATTATTTCCAAAGTACTATGGTCCTTATAGGGTGTTGCAAAATATTAGTACTATGGAATACAAATTGGAGCTTCCTACTTCTTCGCGAGTGCATCCGATTTTCCATGTTTCATGCTTAAAGAAGGTTATAGGTGACAGACTTCCAGTTCAAACAATATTTCCAGAACTTGATGAGGAAGGAAAAATCATATTGGAACCTGAAGCAGTCACAGAAACAAGAAATCAACAGCTATGAAATCGATCAATTTCAGAGTATCTCATCAAATGGAAGAACTTATCCACAAATTTTTTTATATGGGAGGATGATAATTTTATACAGAAGCATCCAAAGCTACTCAAGCATTGAGGACAATACTTTTTTTAAGGAGAGGGGCATGTTAGGTCCCTATATTACTAGTGTAGTCCCCTATTGTTGTTAGTTTAGCCCCCTTATTGTTATTGTTGTACCCCTGTAACCCCAATATTGTTATTATTGTGACCTTACATTATTATTGTTAGGTCGGCTAGGATTATATTGTGACCCCATGGACTCCTATATATATAGGAGGTTTTGTCATCTGTATCATCCAAGAATTGTTCATTTATGTAATGTAAAGGAGGTTTCCCCCTCGAAGTGGCTTATTTCTAAGGCGTTGATCTCTCTTTTCTTCTATTTTTGGAGCTGGTTTCATAACAATGTATTGATGGTTGCTCTCATATAACTACTCATGATATGTGTATGTTTATGTGTATTCTGCTGATTAATCACTGGTGCAATTAATTATTTGTAAAGAAGAGTAAAAATAGGGGTAACAATTGATTCATCACAAAACACTGATTCACCCCCCTCTCAGTGTTTCTAACAAAAATGGGGTTGATGTGGAAATTTTCTTTGCTCACATGTTTATAGTTATTGAGTTATGTGGTCAAATTAACCATTATAAAATTATAAAAACAAATCAGGTAGTCGCCTTTTTTGTTATCAATATTTTAGGTTGGGTTAGGGATACATGGTGCTCTCTCTTCTTGGAAGCATGTTCATGAAAGCAATTTGAGAGCATGTTCAAGTAATAAGTTCTTTTTTTTTTCAATTATCTTTCATTTCAATATAATGTTTATAAGTTTTAGATCTTAAATTGTTTGTTGTTGTATATCTCTTTCTCTCTCTCTCTTTTTCAATAATGATATATTGTTGAAGTTTTGCAAGTTTTTTTTAATCGTGAGGCTTTAATGTTTTCTTGTCACATAATTGTTGTGGCTTTGTAAGTTTTGTTTATAGTTGTTGGACTTCAATGGTTTCTTGTTACATAATTATCCTAGTTTCGTTTTCTTTTGTGTTTTTGGTGTTGTAATTTCCTTTATGTGTGTATTGATATGTGTTGTCTCCATGGAAGATTTTTAACAGTGAGTGTGTTCATCATTATTGGTTTTATGTCTATTTTTATAATGATATTCATTTTTTCTTCTCTTAGATATTATTCATTTTAATTTCTTTGTTTGGTTTTTTTGTTGTTTTGATTATCTTCATACACCTATAAAAGAAAGATTTTCTAGTTCATCCTAAATGAATTTTTGTCATGATCCATTTTAATTTTGATTTATAAGCTTCACCTTAAGATATTAATATAAATAAATGGAAGCCCAAATCTTTTGTAAAATAAGTATCTCTGATCAATTTTACTTTTTTTTATTATTATAAAATTTACTTGTATTTCAATATATTTCTTTAAAGAAGACATTTAAATCTAAGGTTGAATTAAATTTAATGTATATTTATTTCTCTAGCAAATATGAAAGTATAAATATGCAAAAAAACTAATTATGAATGTACTCTTAAAAAGGCTCAAATTTGATCTCAATCTAAGTTTGTATTTGAAAATTATGAAAGATTTTGTTGTATATTATTAGGATTCTCAACAAAACTATGTTTTTTTGAGGATCCCAAATTGAATAATCTAATATAATTGTCCTAGAATTCAAAACGATGTATATTTTGAGTTAACATTTTTTTGTTTTTGTTTTTGTTTTTTTACAAATAGCTATTTGAAGCACATTGTTATCACCTAAAATTTTCTCATACAACCATACAAGTGGTCACCAAAAAACCACATTCATTCATCAAGACAAAGGTTAACTAAGGCAATTAATTAGCAACCTAGAGGTAGTTGACCAAATTTTACAAAATGGGTCTTTTTCCATTTGTGCAAACTTCGAAATTGGGATTTACATGATCCATGTGACTGTCCCTTTGACAAATGTGCTGATCCATTTAAAGTAATACTTCAATGAATGACATGAGACATCATGCGAATTTTGTTAGTAGGAAAGTATTTGGTTTACACAAACCTACTTTGGACTCTTGCACACTTGAGGATGAGTACTTGGGCACTCCAAGACCTCCATTATGTTTCCATCAACCATGCAAAGCCCACAATGAAATTAAACTCCATTCAATGAACTAGTCCTAAGAAACATTGAAAAAATGATTATTGGCAACCCTTCACCATTGAAATAGTTTGCATAGTTCTCAAGGAGAGAGGGAACCAACAAAAAAGAGAGAACAAGACCTCCCTTTGAAGGAGTGGAGAAGGCTTACCTAGCTTAACATCATCCTTCATAGTGTCTGATTTCGAAGGTCATGCTTTCCTTAATCCATCATTAATAAAGAGTTTTTCTTCCAACTTTAGTTTGTATGTCTTATATGTTGTTCTATTGCATTCTAATTCATTCATCATTGAGTTCAAAAAATTATATTTATTATCTCTGTTACTAACAATTTATATGATGTTGTGTAGGTTACAACTACCTTCACAAGAATTGGGATTTGTACCAACCATTCAAAAAATACCACAA
Organism: Pinus albicaulis; assembly: GCA_034641835.2. NCBI lineage: Eukaryota > Viridiplantae > Streptophyta > Pinopsida > Pinales > Pinaceae > Pinus > Pinus albicaulis. The sequence continues at coordinate 981,205,588 of CM076579.1, read as the reverse complement.
CATAGATAGGAAACTCAACTTTGTTTTTTCATCCTTTTAGTTTCTTGAAATACTCTCAATTCCTCTCTAATTCTCATTCAAGGGTATGAAAATTGTCGATGCAACATTCAAAATCCTTCTTGTTCTATGTAGGAGAAAATTCATTTTGTTCTCATACATATGATTTGCGTGGCTATCGTAGAAACATTTGCATGATTCTTTCAAATTCCTAGTTTGCAATCTACACGATTCATGTGAATGTAAGCCATCAACTTGCACATATCTACACAACTTTATTTTTTGTGGTATTTTTTGTCTGTACTTGAGTAAAGTGGCAACCCATAATATCCTACCCTTGTTCATTGATAAATTGAAATTAGGTAGGCTATTAGATTAGGTAAACATTATTAGAAGGAACCCTTTCTTCTTTTTCTTTTCCACACAGATGACCTAAAATCATATATTGAGATTGCAAATCTTTAATCGTTTTTGGGACCAGAAGAGGATCTTGTGGTCCTAATATGCTCTTGATCTCACACATTTTTGTGACCTTGGTAAATAAAAATGGATCCTAAGTTATCTTCATCTCTTTGGTTAGAATAGACAAAATTTAACATAGTTTCATTAGGAATGAAGTAAGGTGCACATACATGCACACTATAGTTTCATTAGGAATGAAGTAAGGTGCACATACATGCACACTTCTTTTCTTTTATGCAAGGAAACAATCTCACATAATTTAATTAGTAAGTCAAGTAAGGATTACATGATATCCACATCTTGAAACTCTTTAAACATATGTAATTAACACATGGCACTTGCACACACTTGAACCACACACTACAAGCTCCTTTAGATAATTTGTTGAAAAGTATGCTATTTCCCTTGCACTCATAAGTGATCAGGGGAAAAAATAAAGTTACTTGTTATCTTTCAAAATTATGTCATCATCACTCACGGAGTTAAATGATTTGGACCATCACCTCCATTGAAAGACTCTTTAACATCAAATCTAACTCAATACATTAAGCTTCTCCATCGAGAGGTCACAAAATACATTATAGCTCAGGATAGGACTCTAGGGGTAGAAATCCAAATATTCCTCCTTAATAATTTACATTTGAGACATAGAAGTTGAATTTTTAAGGAACAAGAAATATTTCATAATCTAGATTCCACAAATCCAACATTGAGAATAAACCCATGAAGGGGGTAAGGTTTAAACTCAAGACTTTGCGAATCCCCTTGAGTTTCCTAGCTCTTGGTAGGGGTTTTGGATCAATGGTTGAAACCTAGAAGATGAGATTCTCTCGCTCACAATAGACAAAGGTAGATTAATGACCAAACATAAGGCATCTACCCAATGTGGTATTTTTTGGATGCAATTTCACCTAGAGACAATATTCAAAATCTATTGGGAATATTTCCATCCACTCCAGAATGTGCCCCTAGTAGTTCTTATTATAATCCATTTTTCATCCTTTGCTAGTTTTATTTTTGTGAATTCATGTTTCACTATTGAAAACTTTAGAAAGACCCAATTAATTTTGAGTATAATGATGTTACGTCTTAGATGACTTCATGTTTTTTTGTTTTCACTTTTCAACATTATGAAAATATTTACCATTTATGAAAACATTTTTACTATAAAGTTAAAGAACTATTCACCTAATTTTTTTTGCTTTCATTGTTATGCCTTGAATCAACTAACTTAGTTTATTTAAACAACTTAAATGCCTCCTCACGTGAAAGAAAACATCAATGAAAATCAAGAACAATAGGGAACCATCTCGCACCTTGTCATTCTTGTTTCCTTTAAGGTCTCCCACTAGCATAGGGAGGTGCTCCAAGTTTTACTGCTTTTCTAGTTTTACCTACACCACATCAGTCACCACTTTACCCTACCTTGATATGTGTATCTATCTTAGGAGAAACCTTACTTGGTACCACATTACAAGTTAATTCTCCTTTTCATAACCACCAAACACACACGATGGCAAACCTAACCCCCAATTTTCTGTTTGTTGCTTCTTAGAACTTCCTAGTTTTAATAAAGTTTACAAATGACCCCATTATGCATGATTCCACATGCCTCACAATGCAAACCATACTCCCTTCAGATGTTCTAAAGCTCAAAGGAAAGCAAGAAGAGGACATGAATAACCACATTATGACATTTCACTTGGGGTGTTCGTTAAGACTCAACTCGGTTGAAAAGTTTTCAGCACACCAGAACTAACCCCTCTACCAAATGGTAAGATTTCAAGTGATTTTAGGTTCTTCCAAACCTAGGCGGACATCACACATGTGTATTTCTCGTCATCAATGATGCACAATTGGATAATGACATTCTTGATGGATACTAGAACTTGGAAAACAACAAATTAGGGAAGACGAGGAGAGTCTTCCTTATCAACATCAAAGACAATCATACGATTGTCAAAAGGGTCCATAATTCCTAATGTAGAGAATAAAGCCTTACATTGTAAAGGGCATGTCTAGAGGAGTTCTAGAGTTGACATGACAGTAGGCAATTGCACCAAGTCATATACCATGCTATAGTTGTGGGTTGCTTGTGTGAGGGATTTGCTATAATTTTAGTATAATAATCCCTTGGTGACTTGGTTGACACCTAAATAGTTGGTAGAGGGATTTTTAGGGTGTAGGTTGTTGATGTCAAAGGCTCTATACCAAGTTTCCATTGCATCTTAAGTGAAGGGTTGTATTGATGGGACCAAGTGGAGAGGTTGGCATCCGCATAATCCATTATTAGAAGTCAATTATAGGCTCCATTCAAAAGTTAATTGGGAGGGAGGATAGGGGAAACAATTTTTCTATCATGAGTGACCATGTACCCTAGTATAGGGAGCAGATTATGAACCACAACCGACTATGAATATGGTTGGGCTGAGGTAGAAGGTGGTTGGTTACCCCTTTTAGAAGTCTCTTGGTTTTACCATAACCTACACACCTAAGGGAGGAGAGGGTACTCATTTGTGTAATAACCATAAGAATCACAACATGGAAAATGATTATTCATTTAAATAACCTTGTTTTGTTTGGTTTAATTTTCTTGGTGTGTCAGACTAAGGAATACACTGAGAGGGAGGGGGTGAATCAATGTAATGACTAATTTTCATTAATTTAAAAAAATTAGTAATCAATCAAAATTGCAAACATAATCATGCATCATTAAAGAAAATCATGATGATCATAAAGTTTAGCACCCACAAAGATTCTCGATACCCTTCTTTCCTCCACTTATACTGGCATCTACGTAAATCTTCCAGGGGGTCAGAATCTCCTTGGTAATTCTCTTTGAATTGCGGTCCTGAAGCTTCTTGGAACCTAGTTCTTAATGCTCTGGCAATATCTTAACATCGCGACAGGGAGTTGCGATGGGTAGCCCACCACCTTGCCGACGTGGATTGTAGTGATACATCCTTGGGAGGGACTCTATGTTCTATTGGTACTTTTTCTTCCAATTTAGTGATGAATGTATTTACAACATGCATATTTGAAAGAGTTGGATATCCTCTTACCTCTGTACCAATCCAGTTGACTCCCCAAATGTTGGCGCATCTTCTGGTGTTAATTTCATATCCTCCCTGTTGCCAATCATCCCATGCTACTTCTGATCCCAAGTCGGAACTTTGAACACTTCTCCAGCTTACGGTCCCTCCTGCTATAGGATTGATATAATCTTCTCTCCTTCCTGCCATCATCTATTAGAGTTGATCTAGACGCTGAGTGTCCTCTCTATTGTCAACAATCTCTGTGTATCAAGGTCCTTGATATGGGTCCAATGGTTGAACTACTCTGACTTCTCCACCTTCGAATATCATTAATTCCTTCTTTAAATCAATCACTGCATAGTTCTCGAAGGCCCAATCTATCCCCAGCAAAGCGATATAGGGATCATTGTCTCCCATGATGTCTATTAATTCAAAGTCTGTATAGTTTTTTACTCCCACAACATCAACGTCGACTTCTTCTAGCCTTCCTATTGGTACAATACAATATTGATTTTCCATTCTGAGTTGTATTGGTGAATATGTCAGCTTTGGTTTCCCCAACGCTTCCCACGTCTTTCGGGGTAGAATCTTGACATCTGATCCGAGATCAAGCATTGTATCTCTGATTTGAAATCCCGCGACCTGAGTGTTCACACGGAACTCCTTTCCAGTTCTTCACTTATTTCTTTTCACCCTTCTTATGTACTTTTCCGTTGAATTCCCTGAGTCTCCAGGTTCTGCATTTCCATGCACGACCAATTTTATATTTTTCTTTAGTTGCTCCAACATTGGTCCATTGTTTACAATCATCAGGAATAGTCGGAACCATTCCTCGATCAATGTACTTGTATGGATTTCCTTCTCTCTCCTGCTGGACGGTTGTGGAATTTGCATACTCTGATGTCTCCCTATCCAGGAAAATGTTTCCACCACCTCCTTAAAATACTGCTTCTGTCTATCTGGGTTGAAAGCGTTCTTTGGAAATGTGGGTTTGATTAGCTTTACCGGGTCCATGTCCCGTGCATCCTCCCCTTGTTACTATAGCTACATTTCGCATGAGATGAGCTTTTGCTATTCTCGGTTTTGCATTAACCAGGTTAGCTCCCCTTTGTCTGGATCTTTCTTCCCATCTCTTAATAAGCTCTGGGTAGTCTTCAGTTGCATGCATGTTAACTCTGCTTTGAGAGCACCATGGTCTCCTCGATAGCAAACATTACCTCACTATGTGCCCTTCCTGATCACAATTATAGCATCTTACGGGTCCTCTTCCTCTGGTTCTGCCACCTCTCATTATCGCTCCTCGTCCCCTTGGAGTTTCATTCACTCTATAAGACATCCTATGCAATTCTTCTGCCATTGCATCGAGGGCTCTACATTGCTCTATATTATTCGTTGTAGAAGCGCAAAATTCACAATATACATTGTTTGGAACGTTAGAATATTTTTGCATAATTGGACATAGTCATGGAGGATGACCAATACCTTTGCATATTTCGCAGTAGTCAGTTGTTGTTCGATTTTTCTGGTTGGGGAACCCCGGGAAGTGGGGTTGTGGTTGGTATAGTCCTTGAGTATTTATCTGCGCAACTCCTTCGACTGGTGGATCCCCCTGTGTTCCAATCGCCGAAGTTCCAACATTTGCTCCTTGCAACCTCGGACATTCCATGGCAACGTCTCCTTCCATCAAACAATGTGTGCACCACACGTTGGGCCTTGCAGGTTGTACCGGTTGAATGTCTTCAACTTCTCTGTTAAACTAGTTGTTTGATGTTGTAGTCCTAGTATGGAAGGATCTTGTATTGCTGCTCCTCCCTTGAACTCTTGCGGGTAACCTGCCATAGCTTCTATCTTCATGGCTTTCTCAAGAGCATCCTAAAGAGTATCAATCTTTTGTTGCGTCAGAGGGGTCTTGTCAAAGGTAAGAGTGCTTTCATGAACCAATTTCACTAGTGATTCAAATTGATTGGGTAACTTAGCTTTCCAATCGCGTCTTTAAATATTCTCATTAAATCCTAGGCGGTTTCTCCTTCCTGTTGTTTTATTTCCCATAGCTTAGACAATCCCTGCTGATTCGTCCGAGGCAATTTGAATTCTTGGACAAATTATTTCTTCACATCGTCTATTGCTGGGTTCGGATGTGCTTCTGACCTTTAATGAACCAACACAAATCTCTTTCTCTTAGAGTGGTCTGGAACTCAATTAACTTGACTGCATCTGGTGTCTGTTGAGCTCTCCAAATAGCTTCGCAGAGATACCAGTGCTGCTCCACATCATCGTTACCTTTTCCATAATATTATAGGTATCGGGTGAACGATCCCGCCATCTTTCCTTATGTTGGTGGTACTAAAAAAAAACCTCTACTTCCCGGCTGAGAGATTGTACTACCAGCACCATTGCTAGTAGATATATGTAATGTGGATTTAGTACTACTCAACTTGCTAAACTCCTATAACTTAACAAAAAAATTATCAGGTGGATGATAGAGTACTAGGGGAAGGTTAGGAATAATGCTACTTGAAAATTGGGGAATAGGATTACCTTGCATTATGGGTGTCGGTCTCTCTTGGAATAGTTGCTCCATCGCAACATGCAATTCCACATAAGACTCTTCCTCGGGGCGCGTGCCCTCCTCATTAGACTTCTCTCCTTTTTCTCTTCGGGCTGGGCTCTTATAAACTTTTCCAACTTCCTTGATGGTCCCTTCCATTCCTTGGGATCCCATCTGGCCTTCTCTTTCCTCTGTCATATGCGATGCATTTTCATTATTTTGTCATTTCTTCTCCTGCTTCTCAAACTCTTTCATTGCCCTTTCCCGCCACTTCTCAGCAATCCACGCCCTCCGATGTGCTCTCTGCTCTCTCAAGCTACTTGAGGTCCCAACATCCATACCCCTATTCCATCATTTTCCTTTCTTGTAGCATTTTTCCCTCAACTCCTTCCCCCGGTACTGGAGGTTTAGGTCTCCATCTTAGGGCTTTGGAGTGACATCAGTCCCTTGTCTACCATTAGATCTTTAATCCACAATGATATTTCTTTCAACAGTTCTCCCCGCAACCCAGATCTAAATATGTCTTCGGATTTTGTAAAATATTGGGGACGCTTGGCTGCAAATTCCACAATGTACCCCTCCAAGTTAGATTGTACCAAAAAATCTACTGCTCGGGTTAGATCCGTATCTAACCGATGGAGTGCTACTAGATCTATGTGCGTCCAACTATGACAGACTCTATGTGATTCTCCTGGGAGTGACTTGATTTGAGGTCTCCGTAACCAATTGTAAAGCACTTTGGGAAACTTTCCCCAGAACATTTCATACAGGTCACTCGCAGATTCAGAAAACAGGACCCGATCTTTGACAGTCTTTTCCCTTTGCTGCCAAAGTTCTGCTTGTTGTGATATGAACTGATCTAAGTGATTATACCACTAGCTTCATAGTTCCTTCTCAGAGATCCATGATACCATGATCTAACTTCTAAATGAGTTTTCAGGTCCCGACAATGGAACCATTTGTTGGCGAAAAAGGAGGTCTCAGGGCAAGACCCAGGTTCAGGTTTGAGGCCAACAAGGTTTCCGCAATAGTCTAGAACAACGAAAACATTTTCCACCTACTCAAGGGAGTAGGGAGTCTCACCCGAGGCGTGCCATGACCTTAATAATATTAGAAGCTAGATTGTGTAGAAGGAAATCATGAACATAGATAATAGCTATAGAGATTTAGAATATGAATATATATCTTAATTGTAAGAAGGAGCTATCATTCATCAGGACTTGGTTAGAATGATGAATTAAAAATTAAATCTATGCATATATTCACCATAAGCATTTAACCATCATTCAACTCGCGATATCACACACAGAGTAACAACTCAATTTCATTAACAATATCAGAAAAACATACATGTGCTCCACAGAGTCTATTACAGTCTAGATCAATACAAAAGACTTCACATAGAGCTCTCTTGAGGCTCTGCTCCTCCTCGGCCTCTCGTCGGATTGACTAACTAACTAACCAACTCCTAAACTGATTGACTGCATGCCTATTTGTTTTCTGCCCACTGACATTGTCAGTGCTTTCTCCGCTTTCTTCTTTCTCACTGGGAGTTCTGCTGGTTGTTCTTGTCTCCTACCTCTACCATTTATGTTGTTCTCTACTAATGCCGCGCCACCTGTCTTCTGGCTTTCCGCAATTGTGACAGCTCCCTGTCTACCTTGATTGCGTTATTCCACCTATCTTCCAGCTCTTTGGAACTCAAAACTGTTCTATCCAAAAACAAAGGCCCCAACAACCAATAAAACACAAATGTCCATTTCAAACTGTTTACGCTCACTAGGAGCCAATTCATTAACCAAGAACCAATCAAATCACATAAATCAATTTCAAAATTTTTTCAGTCACCAGGAGCCAAGGAATAAACTAGGAAGCAATCAAACCAAAAATATCCACATCACATCAAATTGTTTGTGATCACCAGGAGCTAAGTCATGAACCAGGAAACAATAAAATCATTGAGATCCATTTCAAAATGTTTGCACTTTCCAGGATCCATTTCATAAACCCGAAACCAATCAAACCATAGAGATCCATGTCAAGTTATAAACCTTCAGCCAAAAAACAAAGAGCCTTGAACTTGCGACTATCGGAACTGCACTACCTCAAACAAACCATGAAGGGGGATCTTTCATATAGTTTTCCACTCACTTATGAGTTCGTTAAGACCACAAGCCATGCAACCATGAATTTATACATGAGCAAGAGCCAATTTGGGTAAAGAGTTGACCTTCAAGAAACTTCATGGGACTAATCCATGTGACCTGAACCGAGGGGTCAATGGTCACCCTCATGTCAACATAACATTATAGTTGCCATGTGGCACTCTCTAAGTGCTACCATGTGTCACCAAAATTTGCCCCCATTGGTCAACCAAAAATTCCATTTTACCATGCCACATGGCATCATGTCAGGATACCGCATCATCATCTCAGGCCACAGCATCGTACCTACGTCATCAACCTTTAGCTAGTTACGAGCTGCCACATATCACTCTATTGCCATATTTCTAGTCCGCATTTGCAACCTCAATGTCCATGTCAGGGGTGCCACTTCTCTATGACCTGCACTAGGGGTCCATGTAGCATCTAAAAATGACGTTATACTAAAACTTGCACTTGTCCTTGTTTCATTGGATGATATGGGGGATACAAAATTCATTAACCTTCACACACCTTATCATTCTATCCATCATTCATGTTTTTTTCAATGGCCAAATCCAAGCGTAGATGCTCGAATGATAACTCAATTGACTAGTGTGGATTTTCACACATCGTCAACCATTGATTTCTCCCAATGTGTTGGATCTGATCAAAATATGCATGATGTTTAACAATTTTGTGTTTGTATTCACAAATTTGGTGTTTTTCCCTTATTTCTACTGCCACCTTCAAATTGACATATCTTCTCATTTGAGAAGAGTTTAACCAAGTGTGATATACAGTTGGAAAGGTATCAGAGCAGAATATCAGAACATACCATCCATAAATTCATTTGAGCATCACAAATTCAACAAAAACTCAATAAAATTCAAGCCACTTGACATTATTTGTTGTGAGCTTGTTAAGGCATTGGACTATCATGTTGCTTCCTTTGATTGACATCAATGACACTTTTGCTTCCTTCGATTTACCCTTCAAAATTAATGACATTAGTTGTCATCAATGAAAATATTATGTCCAACATGGTGGTGAATTGTGGTATTTGTGTTTTCTCCTAGGTTGGTATTGGTTTGTTGGCCCATGTTGCTTGAGTTTACCTAATTTTGGGCATTTTTTCCCTCCCCCTTATTCCTTTTCTTCAGATTAGAGGGGTTAGTGACGTTTTTTTAGGAATACACTTGACCTTCCTAAGGATGTGCATGTTGAGTCATGGGAGCTTGAGGTGCTAGTGTCAGAGGGGCTAGAACACTTAGCCATGGGAAGGGATAATAAGGGTTCACTATTACATTCTGGTAGGTATGCAGTGTGAAAGATTAACCAAACACATAATGATGTGGATTGACATAGGCATAAGAGGTATTGGTCCCCCTTTGGGGTTTTCCATATTCCATTTGTCCTGGTGGAGATGGTGAAGGTTGGTGATACACGATGGATCCAATGACACCCTCAATGGCATGGAATGTCCTCGATGTTGAATTTTCACTTGAGCAAGAGTGTAGGACATTAGGGATGACAATGTATAGGTAGTATGACTAGGTATATATTAGATTTTCCTCCATGGCCTTTTGAATTACCTATTCCATAGTTCTAGGGAATGTTGATTCAACATCCTTGGGGATGGGAGGAAGGAGAGATTTCAAAATTCAGTCCATAAATAATTAGTCATTGTTTTTTAGCTTTGCACAAGCTTTGTCATCTATTTCACTCCTAAATGTGGTTAGTTATGTGGATGGTGGTGGTCTGCCGATATGAAGTAAAAATCTCAATCTCGATATTGTGGGGAATAGGTAATTGAACATATGAAAGGAACATATTAATGATGGCGGTGAACATATGATAAATGGCATGGGTTTAGTTGATGTACCATTTTGATGCAACAAAAATAAGCGTGTGTTGAAATAGACGAAGGCGAACCAAATCTTTGATGATGGAGTTCAAGGAACAACACATGTGGAATCATCAGATGTGATTGGTGGGATCCTTTGTTGGATACCACTCAAACTTGGGGATATCCAAGGGAAGCTCGATTTGCGTTGGGGGCCATGTCGAATCATGGAGGAGAGGGTCATTAATGAGTTGACTCAAATAAGGTAGATTTAGGTTAGTCATGAAGGAGAAGTGGTTGAGTTACGTTAATTCCAATAGGGGATCTTATATTAGTTCCAAGATTAGGACCTACAACATTACTGGAAGTAGCACCATCATTTACTCTACTTTTGGCACCTACAGTGGACTAACATTGCTATCGAGGTTAACACCTACAATGTTAGTGGGTTGAGGTTAGGTGGAATTAGAAGAAGAGTAACTATTAGAGGACTTAGAAGAGATATAACGCAAACATGGGCTAGGGTGAGAAACCCTGACTTATTGAGCAAGTGTAAGGGGCTGTCTGAGAGGAAACTAAGGGAAAAGGCCTCTCAATATCCACAACTGGCACTTGGTAATCACTATGGTGTTGGGAAGGAGTCTACACAACAAACTAAATTGAATCTAGAAGGCTAAAGGGATGAAGAAGTGAATCAAATTAACAAGAAACAAGTAGAAACTACGTGCAAGGGTGCAATGTGGTTTCTAGTATGATTACTCATGTTAATCTAGTTTAAGTATTCTCATACTACAAAAGAAAAGGACTCTAACCTTGTAGATCAAGTACTCCTAAAAAAATCCCTAGAGTATGTTTCAAAATGGCCTTCCAAACAACCTATATACTGGATGATCAGGGCCAACAAAAAGGATGAGTGAAGGTATCAGAGAGGCATAGTTGATTCCCACAATCACCACTAATATGGGGGTTTTCCTACAAGAGTGGCCACTAAGGTTACCTTCATCTAGTAGGAGACATAGAATCTCATCTTCTAGGTGTCAACTTTGAAACCCCATTTCTATTTGTGACCAAGAGTTGGGAGCCTCAATGGGAACTAACAATATTGACAATCTAAGCCTTACCGCCTTCACGGGTTTCTTCTATGCACCAGTTTTTTACCATTAGATGGTGAAGGAATTCAAACTCCCTCAAGTCAACCTCTATGTTTCAATGCATAGTGATCAATGGGCGTTATTTATATTCGTATCCCACTAATCCTAACCTAAAAAATAGATTATTTTGGTGCCCAAGTGGGATTAATGAATGTGTGTTAGATTAAGGTTGATTTTAAAGGATCAATTTGGGGTCATGAATCAAGAATTTTACTTTAGTAGTGTGTAGGTCGTGTGCGAGTGTAGTGTGTTACAACTTGAAATGAAAATAATTTTCAATGAAATTAAAGGGAATGAAATGAGTAAAAATAGTAAACATAATGTTGTGAATGAAAAGTAATCAAACATTCACCATAATCAAGATACTACCCAACCTATCAGGGTTTCATGCAAAGAAAACAAAGACAAAAAAAAGGGAAAATGTTGACGATTGATTGGGTAGAAAAAAAATCAATAATATGATACCTAATTTTTGGGAACCTATGAATATGATATCTAATTTTTGCACAAAGAGCACTCTACAACCCAATATAGGGTACATGTGATGTGTCAGAATATATGGCAAATGTATATATGTAATGTGAGAATTTTAAGGTAAGAAATGTAATGTAAATAAACATTTGAAATGCCAAAGTATATTTATGAATACTCAAAAAAGAGGTATGGTAAATAAATAAAAATATAAATAAACGTGAGGTATGGTAAAGCATGGTAAATAAATAGAACCTCTTTTTATATTTACTCCATAAACCTTTTTATATTTACGAAAACTAAAAAATGAGGTTTTATTTAGGTGAAGCCTATGGGCCAAATACCATGGAACAAAGTATTATTAATACCATGGGCTAAATACTATGGGCCAAATAGGGTATTTATAAACGAGGTATGGTAAATAAATAAATATAAAAGAGGTATACAGAGGTATGGAAAATATATCAAAATATATCAAAAATGATTAGAAATCAACATCTAAGTATATACCAAGCCTATGGACCAAATACCATGGTAAATAAAAGAGGTATGATAAATAAATATAAATATAAATAAACTAGAGGTATACTAAAAAATAAAAGCTCTTTTTATATTTACTCCATACTCCTCTTTATAATTACTAACACTCAGAAAATATGTTTTATTTAGGTGAAGCTAAGGGCCAAATACCCTAATATTAATATTAAAAGATTAATAATAATATTATTTTTAATTATAATATTCATATTAATATTATTAAATTTAATAAATTTGGATCCCAGAGGTTTGTTTTTGAGTACACTACATGAATTGACTATCTCACATAAACACTTAAAAGTAAATTTAAAAATAATGTTTAACATTTAATATTTAAAATTTAATCTAATGCCGGGCCTAATGAAAAATCACTTCTCCCTAAACATATAAATTTAACACAAATAAAGTGTCCAATTGTATTTGTGAGGAAGCATCTCTATAATAGTGCTAAGAGTGAAATAATATTTGTGAGAGGATTTCGGGAGCCGTGAGGAGTGGAAAATAATATTTGTGGGAAAGGATTTCACAATGAGAACTGCTATAGATTTTTAGTTTTGATTTCTTTTTCTCTTGCATTTTATTTTATTTTCTACCTTTTGTTTTTACGTTTCATCTACTTAGACTCCATGGATGCGATCATGTGTAATTTATGCCTTGAGCTAAAGACCACCAAATTAGAATGATTTAATTTCTACCTTGCCTTGCGTGAAAGTGATTTCAAGAATCTATTTCTAAATGTGTAAAAAACCAGACTAGATCCATCTTAACTCTCTGGATCTATCAAGCCCCGAGAGGGATCAAATATTTCAAGGTGCAAACCTTTCCTCAATTTTTTCACTCAAAAAAGAGGTTTTCACATCTAGAGATTTGATCCCGCTTGGCGCTTGATAGATCCAGATTTAAGATGGATCTAGGGTGGTGTATCCTATAACCAAGTTTCCACAAAGGTTACAACAAGGAAATAATGGTTTTGGGCTATAAATTGACCTCAAAAACATATGTCATGAAGGGGGATCCAAAGAGAAAACCAAAGGGAGACTAATACTAATAAAAAAATTGATGTTCTTAACATCAAGCTCCAATGGAGAAACAAGTGAACATACTTACAAAATGTGTTGGGGATTTATCCAACATATAGCAACGAACTACCAATTCAACACCTTAAAATCCTGTTTGCTGGAGAAGTACTAGAATCCCTCTAGAGGGTTCTTTCTTCCTCCTAAGTTTTAGAAAATGAAAAAATAAAGGCTTGCTAAACTACTACTAACAAGAGGGAGCCTAAAACCCTACAATAGAGTCTTAACCAAAAAAAAGGAAAAGTTTTAAACTTTCAAAAAATTTAGCCAATGTAGAAATATGAATTTTTAATGCCTTAATAGTTTAGAAATTAGGCCAATAAGTGCATTGATAGTGTCAAAAATATGTCAAAAAATTATTTGGCTACTCGAGCCCTCTCTTTTTTCAGTGTTTACTCAGGAATTTTCTTCTGTTTCTATTTCAAGACTTATGCCCTAAAAAACACTTGAAATAGTAAATAAAACACCACATTTTTCCAAAAATACCAAAAATAAAATTACTAAAAGAGGAAATGGGGAGAAAGCTTACACCATACAACTAAGGACCTGAAGTGTTGATATACTTAGCGAAGTCACTGTATATTAGATGTCCAGTTGCAACAAAGATTAGCAAAATGATCTATTTTATGGGTTATAAGTAGCCCGAAAATAAATTATGAGGATTTATAACAAAACCCTAAGTTTGACACACACTCATATTTGTTTGTAAATCTACAGAAAATTCTAGAGTAATACTAGAAACTAAATATAGAAAATATAAACCAATATAATGTGTATAATGCTCCAATGTACCCAAGAAAAATACTTTATTAATGTCACATATGAGAAGCTTTAAATGAATGCAATTTTGAGGACCTCCTCCCTAGGAGGGTTCATAGGAAATGTTGACTATAGTGCATGGTTGATGAGCCCAAGTATTGCAACAAAAATGTTGCAACTCCCAAGGCTACCAACTTAAATTATGAACTTGGGGTTCGTACAAACTTAAGAGGGGTCGACACTGTATCTGAAACAAACACCTTCCTCTTCCTAGTTTGAATCCCTTTAATTCAAGTGAAAGAAGGAAATGAAACAACTTCAAATGAGAAAAGATATAGGTAAGCCTCCAATCCTAAGTTGAAAAACGTAAATAACCATAATAAAACCTATTCTACTTTTGCTGGAAAGTAAATGGCAGAAAATAAATCTATTATATTTGCAAAAATGTAAAGCATAATGAAAAAAAATAAAATCTAATCTATCTTGCTGGAAAGGAAATGACATTAAAGGAAATATATTCTATTTTACAGGAAAGGAAGGTCCTAGATTACTTTTGCAAGAAGGAAATCACACTTTGCATAAAGTAAATTGCAGAAAGGAAATCTAGACTAACTACAAAAATCAACATTCATGAAGCAAGCGATGTAAGAGATAAATGAAAACCTAACGAAGCCTAAACTCAACCAAAGTGGTCTTAGAGCATTCATAGGCTATAAATCTACCTCTACCATGAATTTTGAGGGAATTTGGGTAAGGAAGATATCGAAAGAAAATTGCTACAAGATTTCTACAAGATTGTTGTTTCTCAAGTTAACTTTCCAAGCTCCCAAAAAAATCAAACGAAAATAAGACGGGGTAAATTTTCATATTAAGTATAGTTTACTAGGACTTCAATCTAAATGGAATCACTCAAAAATACCCTTGTTAACATGTGCCAAAAATTAACAGAAAATTACAACTATAGAAACCAAAAATTCTAGAACTAGTGAGCTAGTTAACCTACCAAATTCTTAACCTGATCAAGTGCAAATGCTATGTGGTAATTTTTTTTTTAAGTAGAATAATTTAGGACTCAATCCAGGTGGAATAAACTCAAAAGAGCTTGTTAACATGTGCTAAAAAATAACATAAAATTACTATTGTTTTGCTACATGATTGTTGGGAATGATTGTCTATCTACTTTATTAACCAAAGAAAATTTCTTACTAGGTCTCGAGTCCATATTATTCATATTTATGGTCTTATGATCATTATGGAGTTCCCAATGGTGTTCAAGCGTGTTGTGGGGATATAAAAATGCGTTTGGAGGCCTTTTTCATAGTGCTATAGAATCGCAACAAAGTGCTACATGATTGCCCTGTTTTGCTACAAGATTGAATCCGCGAGCATTATGGGGGTGGAAAAGGCGACCTGAAGGTAGGGAAAGGTAGCAGAGGGTAAATGAAGGCCATATGAGACCTTTTCCAACCCTAGTACCCTTCACCGACCCATATTTCACAAAAACCAATGCACACGATGACCTTCAATAACCCATAAATGTGCTCTCAGTGAACAATTATTTGAGGGAGTTATTGAGGTTGAAGAAAGGAAGATAGTGGTGGGATGAGGAGTGTGGATGACAAATCCAACCTTGAAGATCAACAGTAGTGCCTGCACACCATAGAAAGTTACTCTATTTTTCTAAACAACTAAAGCATGTTAACAATGTAAATTGCAAAGTTGAAATGACAAAGAAAGATTGAGTTGAATTTTATTGGAAATATAACTATTGCATTGAAATATGACCTATCTAGAAATCCACACAAAGCCTACATCCACTAGAGGTTATACTTCATGTTCTTAAAGAAAACTACTAAACCAATCACTAGTTTGTAGAAAAAAGAGATGCAAGAAAAAGGACTAATCTGAGGTATAACTACTGCAAAGGAAAGTGACTATATATTTTTGTTTTACAAACAAAATTCACCAACCACACTTCCCACAAGAGAAGTGATTGACAGAACTACACAAGCAATTTTCTCATAAACAAGTTCTACTAAATAAAAAGGAAATACTGCTAGGAAAGGAAATGCATGAGTAAAATACACAAAAAGTGAGAGAGTATAGCCTCTGGGTTCGACCCTAACCCAAGAGGACTCAACCCTCTAAAGTGTTGGAAATATTGTCATTGATGGCAAAGGAGCACAAAGGAACAACACCCGAACTATCATTAAGACAAAGGATCACAAAAGCATCAACAATAAGGGAAAGAAGCAAATCAAAAAATAATGTAGTAAGAAAACATAAAAGAGAGGTAGAGGAGCAGTAGAGAGGCAAGGATCAAAGGAAGAAAAGGCATCTAAGAAGCAAAGGCAAAAAAAAAACAAAGGCATAATCGTGAACATGCTGGGCAGAGTCATGAATGTACAACAAGCATGATAATCCAAAGTCGGAGTGAATAACAAACATAAGAACAAGCTCAGGGGAGATAAACGCTTTAAAAAAAAGGACAAAGTGAACTACTTCGGTGCATAGTAGAAGGCAATCGGATTTGCAAGACATAGCGAGGACCATAGATCTTACACAATCCTCTATTTGATTGAATATCATATTAATCATATAACAGAAAGCAATCGGATTTGCAAATAGAAACAAGGACCGTAGATCTGCGGTAGATCAACAGTGGAAGATCATATTGCAACCGTGAAGACATCGCATATTGCAGGGTATAGTGATTACGGTTAAGACTTTACAAGTTAAGTTATTTAACTTGCGATGCGAAGTGGATCAACAAGGAGACAAGCGTGGAATGTCAGATCCAACGAGTATCAATGGCGGACGACGAATCGCGAGTTCGCACATCGCAAATGTAGTGGATAGTGCTAAGGCTTCGCAAGGTATGTTAATTTGTTTGTGATGCGGTAAGGTTAGAAAGTTGCGATGCGATGAAAGGGAATAGCCACATGTCGGCATTGCGCATTAGCGCACATCACAGATTTTATGTTTTGTAATTAAGGTTCGCATAGTAAGCTATATTGGATGCGATGCGATGCGATTGCATATCGCACAAGATAGGAGATACATTTATTGCTAAATGTTAGTTGCGAGCAAGAGAATTGCGATTAATTGTGATTGGTCAAGTGTTGTGGGACCCTGAACGCATGAAAAAGGACCCAGAACGCATGAAAAAGGCCTGAACGCATGGAAAAGGACCCGGAGCCCGTGCAAATCAGTGTTGCGGCAGTGAGTTAAAATAAAATACTGAACGGGAGTAGACTCGGGTAAGACCCGAATCTGAGTGTAGAAAAATTTCATGCAGATGCGACTGTGAATTAAAAAGGAAAGGCTGAACATAAGAGAGAAGACTCTGGGCAAGTGACTCGACACTCGTGCAAAGGTGTTATGCGATTGCAGTAGTTTGATAACAAAGACTGAACGTGGGCAGAATGAGACTCGGGTAAGTAACCCGACATAGAGCAAAGGAGAAAAGAAGAGCATAGAACGCTGCAGGTAAGATATGCAATAGGTAGAGGCAGTGTAAAACATGAAGGCATGGGTCAAGTTGGGCTAAGACAATAATGCTGTAGCATAGTTGGAAATATAACTGTTGAAACATAAAAGACAAAGGGACAACAAGCAGAAGAGGAAAAACAAAAACAACAAATCTAAGAAGCTCAAAGGGTTGAGTGAAATATTTGATTGTAACTGTAAATATATTAAATATTTTATTTTATTGTTTATGATGCAAAGGCAAGTCTCCAAGGCAAAGCAAATCTCCAATTAATACTGAAAGGAGTGTATATATTGTTGTAATGTCCTGAATATGCTGAGTGAGGAAATAAGTGGGTGGAAGGAAAGAGTCATTTCTGTTCATTTCATATTCCCATATAGAATGCAAACAACCATGAAGTGATCTCTATAAATGATGTTATTGTAATATGCACAGAAATGTTAGAGAGTGGAAGAATGAGAGAGAGCAGATAGAGATGCTGTGCAAATCCAGAGCTGACATGAAGCAAATTTGTAGGTTGGAAGGGAAACATTGAAGAAGGAGAAAAACAGAGCTGATATACAGGTAAATCAACATATGATTTTATTGTAATGAGAGGGAGTTTGTGCTTCCATATCAAGTTGTAGCTTGATAGATGTCTAGTTGTAACTGGTTTAGGTAGGAGCCTCCTGTGGGTTGTAGCCTGCAGAAAATAGATGGAAGTTGGAGCTTCCTTGCAAGTTGTAGCTTGCAGAATTTGGGGTAGTAACCTCCTATAGGTTGGTGCCTACGGAAAATTAGTTGTGAGAGGGATTTGGAGCTTGCCTTTGCATCACAACAATAATACGACGTGGTTTTATCCCTTTATGGGTTTCCACTTATATCTGTTGTCTATGTGCTTGATGTGATGTTTTAATCTGTTTAATTACTTTTTGTCCACACATTATGTTTGTTGATTCATTATGTATTAAGATGCTTATGAAATGAAGGTGTAAATGAGTTGAATGAAAAAGTTTTAAATTTCCATGAATGTATTAAACTGATTCAACCCCCCCTCTTAGTTTAACTAAGGGTTCATCAATTAGTATCAGAGCCAGTTCCTTCTGTACCAGTTTAATAATTGGAAGGAGATCCTAGGTCCCCAAAATGGCTAGCCTAGAAGGATGCTCAACAAATAAAGGCCCATTGTTTACTGGCACAAACTATGCTTTCTAGAAAATAAGAATGAGGACATACATAATGTCTCTAGGAATAGAAGTTTGGGCTGCTGTGGAAGAAGGATATGCTCCAAAGGATACTGACACAGAAAAAGAAGCCAAACAAAATTTCATAGTTAATGCAAAAGCCATGAATGCACTCTTGAGTGGTTTGTGTGAGTCAGAATTTAGCAAAGTAATGCACAGTGAGACTGCAAAAGATATCTGGGATACATTAGAAAATATCCATGAGGGAGATAAAAAGGTGAAGATGGCCAAACTGCAAGCCTATAAAGCTCAGTTTGAAAATGTAAAAATGAATGAAGATGAAGATGCAACCATTTTCTTCTTAAAGGTTGCAGAAGTTGTGAATAATGAAATATCTAGGAGAAACCATTAAGGAATGTGTAATTGTACAAAAGAGATTGAGATCTTTACCATCCAGGTTTAACCCTAAGGTTTCTTCCATAGAAGAAACATCAAACTGGGAAACATTGACCATGAACCAATTTCTTGGAAACTTGATGACCTATGAGATGAGACTTCCAAAGGGGAAGTCAAATATGAGGGAGGAAGCCTTTAAGGCAGATAAGTGAAGAGAAGAGAAGGAAGGTACATGCTCCTGCTTTGATGAAGAAGAGGCCAAATTTGTCAGAAGATTGGAGAAAGGCGCGGGTAAGTATGAAGGTAAACTTCCATTTAAGTGCTTTAACTATGGAAGAGCGGGGCACTATGCATCTAAATGTACTCATAAGAAAATAGAGAATCAATCAAGAGGGAAAGAGAAAACCAATTTCAGCAATAGGCCGAACGAGAATAGATTTAATAGAAGAAAATTCTATGCCCAAAAAGACAACAGTGCATCTGAGAGCTCGGATGAATCCCCCAATGAAGAAGGAACATCAAAATTCATTTTGATGGCCAAGGAAGAGCTTGGGGAAGATCTCCGAGAAATTGACGAAGAAGGTGAGGTAGATCTTGAGGGGGAGCTAATTATTTCCCTGGAGGAAATAAACAGGCTTAAACTTAAGAGTAAGAAATAGAAAGAAATTCTTCTGAAATATGCAAAGACAGAACTAGATTCAAAAGATCTTATTAAATTGAAGATTGAGTTAGAAGAATCAAGGAAAATAGAGGATATTCTGAGAAGAGAAATAAAGGAGAAAAATCAGGAGTGAGAAAAACTAGAAGAAGAAGTGGTAAGCCTGAGGAAGAAATTAGAAAAGGCCCAAATTGAATTCACTATGAATATTTCTCAAATAAAAAGCTCTGGACATTTGGAAAAAATTCTATGTGCTCAAAGACCTCCTCATATAAAGGCTGGGATAAGCTATGAAGGAGAAACCATCAAATCCAAGGCAGAAGATAACAAGATTATCATTTTTGTAAAAGATGTAAAGGATAATGAAGCAACAAAAAGGGAATCCACAGAATTAGAAACTGGCAAGACCATGTTACATAATGAAACAAAAAGAAACAAGCAACAACCTCAAGTGACAAAGAAAGAAATAAAGAGATAGTCAACTGCAAAATACTCGTATGCTCCTATGGATGAATTGAACAAATTAGGAAGATGTCAAAGGAGGTTCCTTCCCCCTATGAGAAGCTTCACCTGCTTTTCCTGCCACAAACCTGGACATATTGCAGCATACTATAAGATAAAGCAAATCCAGTCCAACCAGCAAAAGATGGAACAAGCAAAAAGACTACCTCCAATAACTCTCTCTGACAGAGATAGATACTACTTCCATGGGTATTGTTTTTGTTGTAAAGGATTCAGTTATAAAGCCATGGAGTGCAGAGCGTATATACAGAGACTGGAGTATGGAAACTAAAGGGGAATTAAGAACAATGATGGATTCACTCGTGCACACAATCTATTCAGAAATACAATCAAATGTTTTAGCTTCCATAAAAATGGGCACAAGTCTAACGAATGTCCTCTCAAAGAATGTGATCCATCTCATTAGAAAGGTTATAGAGCAAACAACTGCATACAATGGAAAATGAAACTAAATAAATGTGATTTGGTTCAAATTTCTCAAGATCAGAACAATCAATGGTATGTGGACAGTGGGTGCTCAAAACATATGATTGAAGCCCGAAGCAAGTTTGTAACTTTTGATGAAAAGAAATATGGGAATGTAACATTCAGTAGTGATAAAGTGGGGAAAATCAAGGGAAAAGGCACAGTCAGCCTGAATAATGGAAGAGGAGAGGCTCATTATGTACTATTTGTAGACGGTCTAAAATCCAATCTGCTAAGTGTTAGTCAAATGTGTGATAACGGCTGCGAGGTCCTTTTCAGAGCCCAAGATTGTGAAGTAAGGTCAATCACCACTGGAAAGACCTTGGTAAAAGGTGTTCGAACATAGAGTAATGTTTATATATTAGAAGAAAAGAATGAATCATGACACATCAACAAACTTGACAAATCTTGGCTATGGCATAGAAGATTGGGACATCTAAATTTTGAACAAATCATCAAACTGAGAAAAAAGGAAGCTGTCAGAGATTTTCCTACAATAAAGAAGCCACCAAATACCATGTCTAAGTCCTGCCAATTGGGAAAAAAAACTCACACAATGTTCAAAGCCAAAGACCAACTATCTACAAGTAAGCCTCTTCAGCTTGTACACATGGACCCGTGCGGACCTTCAAGAATAAATGCACCAGGTGGAGAATTGTATTTCATGCTGATAATCGATGATTTTTCTAGATTAACATGGGTGCATTTCTCAGATAAAAATCCGAAGTGTTTGAGAAATTTAAGATATTCAAGGCACTGACAGAAAATCAAACTGGATGTAAAATAAAATGCATCATATCAAACAGAGGAGGTGAATTCACAGATAATGATTTTGCAAACCTGTGCAATGAATGTGGGATAAAGAAAAAATTTATAGTTCCAGGTACACATCAACATATTAGAGTGGCAGAGAGACAAAAAAGGTCAGTACAATAGATTGCCAGAGCAATGATGCAAGAAAGAAACTTTCCTCAAACCTACTGGGCAGAAGCAATACACACAACTGTTCATATTCTCAACAAATCTCATCTTAGACAAAATTGTGACAAGATTCCATATGAATTGTGGCATGGGAAACTGACACCAATAAAGCACTTTAAAGTCTTTAGCAACAAATGTTTCATAAAGAATAATGATGAAAAATTGGGGAAGTATGATGCAAGAGCTGATGAAGGAATATTTTTGGGATATGCATCCAAGAGTAATGGATACAAGTGCTACAATAAAATACTACATAAAATTGTGGAAAGCATTGATGTGATATTCAACAAAGATCTACCAGACAGAACCCGAAGCACAAACTGCTCCAATCCTCGAGATGATCATGAAGATGAGAATCAAGAAAATGAAGAACTGAGTAAGACAACATAAGATATAGAAATAAACTCAAAAGGACCTTTGAGACACACTCAGAAGAACCATCATGAAGATAAAATCATTGGAGACAAGTGCAGGAGTCAAAACTAGAAGACAACTAGCTGAACGGACTGAGGAAGTGTACCTAGCCATGCTGTCATAGATAGAAACAAAGAATTTCGATGAAGCTAGCAAAGACAAAAATTGGGTAAATGCTATGAATTAAGAATTATACCAAATTGAGAAGAACAAGACCTAGGAGTTAATGCCAAGACCCAATGGGAAAAATTTCATTGTCACAAAGTGGATATTCAAGAATAAGATGAATGAACAAGGTTAGGTAATCAGAAATAAAGTCAGATTTGTATGTAAGGGATACTCTAAAATCGAAGGACTTGACCATGATGAAACTTTTTCCCCTGTAGCAAGAATGGAAGCAATTAGAATGTTTTTGGCTTTTGCCTGCTATCATGATTTCAAGGTATATCAAATGGATGTGAAGTCTGCCTTCTTGAATGGAGATCTAGAGGAAGAAGTCTACAAGGAATAACATGAAGGATTTTCCTTAACAGATAAACATGACTATGTGTGCAGATTAAAGAAAGCCCTATATGGTCTCAAACAAGCACCACACACATGGTATTCTAGGCTGGGCAAGTACTTTAAAAAACAAGGTTTCAAGAAGGGAGGAGTAGACATCAATCTGTATATAAAGGCTAATGAAAATGAACTCTTAATTGTAGTCGTATATGTATATGACATCATGTTTGGTCACAACAAGGATGAGTTAGTAAAAGGATTTGCAGAAGAGATGAAGTCAGAATTTCAGATGTCTATGATTAGAGAGCTTACCTACTACCTAAGACTTCAAATCCTACAAAAGAACAAAGGCATTTCATTTCACAAGAAAAATACTTAAGAGATATGTTAAAAAGATTCCAAATGGAAGACTGCAAACCTGTGTCAACTCCCATGATCACTGGATGCAAGTTATGTGCTGATGATGGATCCACAGATGTAGATCAAAGAATTTACAGATCTATGATATGAAGTCTGCTATACCTAACTGCCTCTAGACTAGAGATTATGTTGTTAGTAGGACTTGTAGCAAGATATCAAGCAACACCAAAAAAAAATCACTTACTAGCAATCAAGAGGATATTTAGATACCTGCAAGGAGCTGCACATTATGGCCTATGGTATCCGAAAGGCAAAGACTTCACATTGACAACATATACATATGCAGATTGGGCCAATTGTGTGGATGACAGGAACAACACAAGTGGAGGTGCATTTTATTTAGGAGAAAGTCTGATGGCATGGTTAAGCAACAAGCAAACATCTATCTCTCCATCTACTATAGAAGTGGAATACATAGCAGCAGCAACTTGTTGCACACAAGTAATGTGGATGAAACAAACTCTCCAAGAGATGAAGGTAAGCATCACTGAACCTATCTCTATCAAATGTGACAATACAAGTGTAATAAGAATACAAAAAAATCGAGTACTTCATTTGAAAACCAAGCACATCCCAATAAAGTACCACTTCCTCAGAGAACAAGTAGCAGAGAAAATAGTAAAAATGGAGTATGTACCAACAAAGGAACAAACAACATACATTTTCACAAAACCTATTGCTAGAGAACCATTCGAATATAGAAGAGACAAACTTAGGGTAGTGTCTGCAAATGATACTCTCTGATATGATCTGAAAAAAAAATGATGATGGAAATACACCAGCAAAGGCTGCAATATAAGGAACCAAAAAAGTGTAGTATACAAGTGATAGTCAGTATCAGACAAGAAAACATCATTCAAGGGGGAGAGAAACCCATAAAAGTTGTCACAGAAGAGCTAGAGTTATGAAGCTGGTAAAGATCTACATATTATGGTATGGTACAGGTCCTCAAGATCAGAGTATAATTATGACATAAGTACATCAAAAGTCTTGCACATATCACCTCTATCAAGCAGTAAGGGATATAAGTAGAAAACATTCTATGGTGACATGCCCTCCATTCATGCAATCTCAATAATTTTCAAAGTGTTCTCCCAACAACTATTATACACCAGCTTGGAGCAACAAAGTATAAAGTTAGAAAAAGAAGGCCTATATACAACTCAGAGAGAAGTAATGAAAGGATAGAAACTACACTGGGAAATGTGCAACCCTTTTCTATTGATGTCAAAGGTGGAGGAAATGCAAGTAGAAGAAGAAAGGCTCTTCTGAAAAGTAAGAAGAGGAAGAAAGACACCTCTCAGAATGAAAGGGGGAGAAAGTCTTGGAGGAAGTGTTGCCATCAATGCCAAAGGGGGAGATTGTTGGAAATATTGTCATTGATGGCAAAGGAGCACAAAGGAGCAACACCTGAACTATTATTAAGACAAAGGAGCAGAGAAGAAACAACAATAAGGCAAAGAAGCATATAAGGAAATAATGCAATAAGAAAACATAAAAGAGAGGCAGAGGAGAAGCAAAGAGGAAAGGAGCAAAGGCAGAAAAAGGAAAAGGCAACAAAGGCAGCTAAGAAGCAAATGAAACAAAGGAAGTTAAGGCATAAAAAGAGCAAAGGCAGCAAAACATCAAAGGTTGAATCGTGAACGTGCTGGGCAGAGTTGTGAACGTGAAACAAGCATGATAATCCCAAGTCGAAGTGAATAACAAACAAAAGAAAAAGCTCATGAGAGATCAACACTTTCATGAACAAATTCAACACACAGCAGAAGGAAATTGGATTTTCAAGACACAGCGAGGACCATATATCTTACACAATCCTCTGTTTGACTGAATATCATATTAATCATATAGCAGAAAGCAATCGGATTTGGAAGCAACAACGAGGACCATAGATCTTGGGAAGATCAACAGTGGAAGATCATATCACAACCGTGAAGACATCACATATCCAAGGTATAGTGATTATGGTTAAGACTTCGCAAGTTAAGTTATTTAACTTGCGATGCGAAGTGGATTGACAAGGAGATAAGCGTGGACCGTAGGATCTAACGAAGATCAATGAAGATGAAAAATCGCGAGTTCGCACATCGAAAATGTTAGTGGATAGCGCTAAGGCTTCACAAGGTATATTATTTTGTTTGCGATGCGGTAAGGTTAGAAAGTCGCGATGCGGTGAAAGGGAAGAGCCACGTTTCGACACCGCGCATTAGCACACATCGCATATTTTATATTTTGTAATTAAGGTTCGCATGGTAAGTTATGTTGGATGTGATGTGATGTGATCACATATCGCACAAGATAGGAGATACATTTACTGCTAAACGTTAAAAGTTGCGGGCAAGTGAAGTGCGATGTATTGTGATTGGTTAAGTGTTGTGGGACCCTGAATGCATGAAAAAGGACCCGGAACGCATGAAAAAGCCCTGAACGCATGGAAAAGGACCCAGAGCCCATGCAAATCAGTGTTGCGACAGTGAGTTAAAAGAAAATACTGAATGAGAGTAGACTCGGGTAAGACCCGACTCTAAATGCATAACAGTGTCATGTAGATGCGACTGTGAATTAAAAAGGAAAGGATGAACGCAAGAGATAAGACTCTGGGCAAGTGACCTGACACTCGTGCAAAGGTATTATGTGACTGCAATAGTTTGATAACAAAGACTGAATGTGGGTAGAAGGAGACTCGGGTAAGTAACCCGACACAGAGCAAAGGAGTAGAGAAGATCATAGAACGCTGTAGGTAAGATATGCAATAGGTAGAGGCGGTGTAAAACATTAAGGCATGGGCCAAGTCGGGCTAAGACAGTAATGCTACAACATAGTTGGAAATATAACTGCAGAAACATAGAAGACAAAGGGACAACAAGCAGAAGAGGACAAACACACACAACAAATCTAAGAAGTTGAAAGGGCTGAGTGAAATATTTGATTGCAACTGTAAATGTATTAATTATTTTTTTAATTTTTTGTGATGCAAAGGCAAGTCTCCAAGGCAAATCAAAACTCCAGTTAATACTGAAACGAGTGTATATATTTTTGTTACATCTTGAATATGCTGAGTGAGGAAATGAGTGGGTGGAAGTCAAGAGTCATGCCTGTTCACTTCATATTCCCATATAGAATGTAAACAACCATGAGGTGATATCTATAAATGATGTTATTGTAATAAGCATAGAGAGGTTAGAGAGTGGAAGAATGAGAGAGAGAAGATAGAGATGCTGTGTAGATCCATAGCTGACATGAAGCAGATTTGAAGGCTGGAAGGGCATCATTGAAGAAGGAGAAAAACATAGCTGATATCCAGGTAAATCAACATATGATTTTATTGTAGTGAGAGGGAGCTGGTGCTTCCATATCAAATTGTAGCTTGATATATGTCCAGTTGTAGCTGGTTGAGGTAGGATCCTCTTGTGGGTTGTAGCCTGCAGAAAATAGATGGGAGTTGGAGCTTCCTTGCAAGTTGTAGCTTGCAGAATTTGGGGTAGTAGCCTCCTGTAGGTTGGTGCCTACATAAAATCAGTTGTGAGAGGGAGTTGGAACTTGCCTTTGCATCACAACAATAATAAGATGTGGTTTTCTCCCTTTATGGGTTTCCACTTATATCTGCTATCTATGTGCTTGATGATTAAGTGTTGATGTGATGTTTTAATCTGTTTTATTACTTGCTATCCACACATTATGTTTGTTGATTCATTATGTATTAATTTTCTTATGAAATGAAGGCGTAAATGAGTTGAATGAAAAAGTTTTAAATGTCCATGAATGTATTGAATTGATTCACCCCCCCCTCTTAGTTTAACTAAGGGCTCATCATAAATATGGATCAAAATAAAAATAATATGACTTTCATTCATTGTCAAAATAGTTCGTACATAACAAAATACTAGACAAAAAGGTTGCTACTCCTCAAAGTCAATTCTCTTCTAATTCAAACTTCCTATTGAGATACTAGGCCCCTTTATTTATAAAAAAAAGACTTGAGGGGAAATCTCCTTGAATAGGGGGACTGGTTCCTGTTAAGCAGGTAAATCCTCTCTACGGACAAAGACGATCCCTCTAGCCCTAGGGTGGGTCTAGAAACAAAGAAACATGGTATATCTTTTCCTAATTACTGAATGAAAAGAGGACATGGTAGATCGACCTACCTGGAGTCCAATGCAGTGGTCGTGATTGTAGTGGTGGTGGCCTCTCGCTCTTGCCTCGGCAAGTCACGATCCTTCTGCAGTCATGCTCAGATTCCTGCACATAGATCATAAAACAAGAACAACATACGACATAATAACTTCATTCATAACTATTAGCTAGTCAAATAGGGCTAAGCATATTGTATTAAACAAATGACATAAAGCAAAATGGGAACCAAACAATAGTCACATATATGTATTGATAGAAGGAAGAGATACAACCAAAGCGACGTTGCAGTCTCCTCCAACGGGGTTCAGCTGAAGCGTGTCTCAGATGCTTGTCAGGAGATTCAGATGGGATGAGGGCATGGAATTAAGCTCTCTCAACAAAGTTCCTTCTTGTTCTATCTCTTCAAAAATTCAGCTATAGTATACTCAGTTCTCCATGTTTAGCTAGCTTATGCAAGGAGAGATAGATTCTTTTTATAGAGGAAAATGAGGAGGTTAGGATCCCTACAATGGTGGAAGGGAGGACTATACTTTAGGAGGTTCCCACAAGAGGTGGAAACCATAAACTAAAGGAAAGAGTTCGTGGTTATTCAGTCCAACCACTCCCAATGACTCATCCTCGAAGTTGTTAGAGTGGAATCTCCGCCTCTATTTTTAAAAAACATTCCATAAACATATCGACGTGGGTGGATAACTGGGACAGAGTGCCAACTGACGCGGGGCCCAGTGTTAATCTTCCTCATTGGCGCGAGGGAAAAACTGGCTACTCGTGCCAAGGAAAAAGTAGGGGTTTCTGAAGCTCTACTCAGGGAATTGTCAACAAAAAGAATATTACTCTCATGTAAAGGGATGCAATGATGGTCTTTGAAAGACATGACACTTCTTATTAGTCATAGAAATGACCCTCCAATGTGCGAGATGGGGATTGAAAGGACAGTGACAAAATGCTGTGCAAAAGATGCCCCCTAAAGCATGAGGTCCGAGGGAGAGGGAGGCGTGAAATGCTTTACGAGAACGCGTTCGAACTAAACATCGCTGTCAGAAAACCTGTAATTGAAAATACAACTGATATATCTGATACATGAACATGTGGTATGGGTGCAACCATCCATAATAGAGTACATAAAAACTGAGATCCGAGGTATGGCGCAGCCATCCAGCAGTAAGGATCAACAAATAGACTCAGGTATGGTCACAACCATCCAATCAAAATAGTCATGCAATAAGTCATGATAATCCACAAGAACCCGCAGCCTGGATTTTATCAGACAAAATCCAAGGACTTGCGCTCCATCTCGACCCAAACAAGTACAAATTCAAGCATGCGAATATATGAACTGAAGTCAAACATGCAAGAAAATCGTCTAATTACCAGCCAATGATTAAAGTTGTTAACATATGCGAGAGAAACCACCAATAATGAAAACGACCCTCAAGATACGAGAGGTACAATCCATGGAATGTGAACAGTGATCTAACGTTGAACACCTGCAGAATGACTCGATCGAAGGCCAATGATGTGGACCTTGTGTCGAATGCGAAGACCTGCCATTGAGGCATACAGACTCCAAGGTACCAGAAGGGAGTCTCTAGATCAAATTCCTGGATAATGAGCTAAAGTCGACAGGAAGTGACCTGGTCAAAGGAGGGCCATAATGTTTCCCACATCATCGACATGAGACAAAGGAACATAATGATAGTGAATCAAGACCAACAGAGAATCAGAGGGAGGTTGAAAAATGCAGAGGCAAACTTCTCTTGAACATATCAATGACACGACACTGGATTTGGTATTATTTGACATCAAGGGATCTGAGGTCATGATGACGTGGCAAAGAGAAAATGAGAGGTCAAAAGAGATTACCCAAACCCATGGAGGCAAAAATGACAAAATGAGATGTCCCCAACCCGACACGAATGCAGACAACTGCCATGTTCAAGAACGACATAATGCCAACATAACTAAAAACGGGTTCCATTTCCCCCCCACCATTTCTGGCGAGTACCCCAATTATTTTTTAAAACAAGCTTGAAGGGGATAGCATATGCTTGTAATTTAAGTTTGTTCTTCGGACAAATCCAACCTAGTACATTTTACGAGCCCTAGGAAGGAGGAACTCGAGTAATGTCATGGAGATGAAGTTCGATGTCATCAGGGTTTAACGAGTCTGACAAAGGGAGAACTCGACATCTTTTCATGTTTAGAGAGTTTGAAAAGAAGGAGGAAAAGAAAACTCCAGCATGGTCCTTTTCGTAAATATTCTCTCAGATCCGAAAAGGTATAAAAAAATATCTGAAAGAACCTCTTAGTCGTGATAGGCTAAGGTATTCCTTTTTCATAAATAATCCATCCTAGCTCGAAGAAGGGGTAAATTTATACTGGGTAGATATCGTTTCGCAGCCATTTAACGAGTTCAAAACGACAAGAATATTGGAAATTTTTTCAATTTTAGAGAGTCAGAAAAGAGTTGAAAGATGACTCTAGTAGTGACCTTTTCGTGTTTTTACCAAGTCCTAAAAAGTATAAAATACAACTCGTTACTTTATCACTATTGCGCGAAAACTTGTCACTGCACAAGAGATGCGTATAAAACCCATTTCTCGAAATAATATAATAAAATAATCGAAAAATATATCTTAAAACCTAATTAGGGTTGTGAAAAGTTATAAAATGCCAAAAATGGTAAAAATAGTTACTTTTGACTTTTTTACCTCTTGTGGAGCAATAGTTACCCATTTAACACTGTGATCTTGCGGCGACGATAGCGGACGATCCGGTAGACCAATCTCGAATTTGTCAGTTCCAGGTAAGAGCCGACATCCTTCCATTCAATTTAAGTCCTCTTTTATCGCCTGCAATCCTCACTTTTGATTTATGAGGAGGAAAATGTAAATTTCAGGGGACGACAGTTGGTGTGCGTTTCGGGCATGGAATCGTGCCAATCGCCCATTTTTTTGAGCTGGGGCGTGCCCATTGGCGCAAATATTTTAGAAACAATCGCGCCAACCGCGAAGACCATGTTTTCTTTTAAAAATGCAAGTTAAGGGCCCAATTAAATTCAAGCTTCTAAATCAGCTAACATCGTCCATATGAACATGTTTGCAGGTATAAAGCGGCAGAATGGTGATCAAATGGAAAGAACGGGAACACGGTGAAGAAGATGAGCTTGCCATGGAAAATGAGAGATGCATCGAAGCTCTCAGAGACTGTGGATTGAAAAAATTCTTCTTGACACCATGTCTCTGAGCTCAACCAGAGCTGTTACAGTATTTGATCAACATATGGGATGAGAATCAGGAAAAGTTCCTCCTTCGAGATCAGGAACTCGAGATTGATGTTTCTGATGTCTACTTCATAATAGGACTATTGCGGAGGGGAGCAACACCAAGCCTAACCGGTACCCGACCTTGCATGGAGAACATGTCCATGGTGATTGACAAGGTATGTCCAGGGGCACGGAAGGGATCAGGAAGTGGGAAATTTGATATCCAGACTATCCCAGACTTGGCACTAAAATTAGTGATACATACCATCATATGAGCTATAGGATCGCAAGCACCGCACGAAGCAACAAAGACACAGCTACTTCTTGCTGTGGACTGCTTGACACCGACCATCTACAACTGGGCAGAGGCCGTGACAATCAATATGAAACGCCAGTTGACAAAGTGTAAGAAGACCAAATTGAAGCAATTTGGTTACGGGTCTATCCTGGTATCATTCTTCTTAGAACGACTACCAATATTCCAGCGTCAGGAGGTCATAGTCTCGACACCACCAGTGAGGGAACCACGGATGGCCCGATGGGCAGCTATGATGCCAAGGGCAGGGGGCGGCCAACAGATGTCCTGGAGACTGGAGTTCTTTGATTGGCTCCACCAACAGTTGATTGTCATGGAGGACTGGCCCTACTATGGTACAGATTTTACTGGTGATCCAGACCTCCCACTCTTAGAGGGAGAGGATTGGGATGAATTTTTGGGTAAGACTCATTTTTTAATTTTCATGAGTGTTATGAATTTTTTTTTTTAAATTATGTATGTTATGATGTTAAACCCATGCGCTTGCAGATGTTGGCCCAGAAATACCCGCAAGCATGTTTCCAATAGTGAGGTGAATCCCTCGCGATTTTGACCCTCATGTCGAGGGAGGCGAGGAGGAAGAGATCGTGCGCAACTTGGAGGGAATCGCATGCAGAGTCCTGGACTATGCACGATTTGAAGATGTTCCTCGTGCCTACCAGAGACATACCGTAGGGTTGCCAAACCGAATTCACCGCTTGCTGAGGCTTCTCGTATGGGTAGTGACATGCTACCATGAGCATCACACCGATGAAACACCTAGGTTTTATATTTGCATATTTTGAGAGACATGATGTCTTAGGATGTAATAGAAACACACATATTTTTTGAATTTATATCTATTTTCCTACATGGATCTTTTACATATGATGATGATTTTACAGATTACGCAAATGGCTATCGAATACAATGTTAGCCACTATATCAGTTAATGCATTCATTCACCTAGGAATATTTTGATATGTAATAAAATCAAAATTTCTTTCTAGCAAACGAACACGTAAATAAAATTTCAAAATTTACAGGTTTCTGACCAAATAATGACCATTGAGCTGAAGAATGAGAAGCTGTGAATCTAGATTTACAAGCAATGCGCGTATGCCGAGGTTGATTTCCTCGGTTAATAGTTCAAGGACAACACTATATTCAGTGACATTGTTTGTAGTCCGTCCTAGAAAAATACCTTGCAGATCTATCAACTCACCAGCAGGATCATAAATTACCTAGGCTGCTAAAGACAAATTCCTGGTACTACGGGAAGCACCATCCGCGAAACTGACATAAGGGGTAATAGACATCTACACAATAAGAAAGACCCAATAAGCAGGAAAAATTCTCGCAAAGCACACCAAACCAAAACATGTACAAAAATAAAAACAACTCATATGTACACAAATCATGCATAAATGACATGCATAATATTTTTGAGATACAACCCATTTCTGGGCTATTCTAGAGGATGACCTTCGTAATCAATGAGCTCATAGGCCCCATTCTGCAACACACGTTTAATAATGTAGGGCCCATGCCACATGGGTTGAAAATTTCCTGCCCTCGACTTATCATGAGCTTGGTCATACAGGAGGACGAGGTCTCCTTCAACGAAGGAACGAGGGGAAATTGATTGGTCAAAATGAGCTTTGACCCACTTCTTCTGTGCTTCGATAACCAGAGCAGTAAAGCGACGAGTTTCATCCAGCCTTTATAAGTAGAGGAGACACTCTTCTTTTGGTGAAGTGTTCGGCAGTAATTCAACAACCAACTTGAGTGAAGGTATTTCACACTCAATCGAAAGAGTAGCTTACGTACCATAAACCAAATGAAAAGAAGTGAATCCGGTTTCATTCTTATGCCCCCCTGCCGAGTGAGGGTTACACATCATAAAATCAATGCCCCACTTCGCAAAGGGACCAACGGTAATGACAGGATGGAGAGGTATAGGCGGCGCACGCATCTTGTGCTGATAGATATGGAAATCATGACATTTACAAACCGCGACAATGTAGTCCTTGAAGATAGAAGGCCAGAAATAACCAGCACGAAGAATTTTCTGTATAGTGGCATAACCAGACATGTAGCTCCCACAAAGGCCATTGTGACAATCTCGTCCGTAGCTTTCAACTTCCTCGAGAGTCAAACATCAACGGAGTATGGAATCCACTCCAACACGATGGAGTGTATCTTTGACTATATGATATGGTTGTGATTGACTCTAGATGCGTCGGCGGGCATCCTTCGTCAACTCAGATCTTAAAGTAGAAGTCTGGAGATAGATGATGATATCACCGTACCAAGGATCGAGGGTGCTAATTAATAAAAGCGTATCGTCTGGAATGTATTCCTCAGAACGAGATGGAGCCGAGTCTGAAGGGAGGGAACAAATCAAATCAGCAAAGACTAATGATTTATTTGACTTGGCAGCAGTGAATTCCAAATCGAACTCTTGGACGATGAAAATCCACTTCGAGTATTTGCCCCCCAGCAATTGTTGAGACTATATATAGGTCATAGGGTTGCAATATGAAATCACAGTCACAGTACGCCAAATAATATAATGATGAAAACATTGAACTTCCTGAACCGCAGCTAACGCTAACTTCTCGACATGTGCATAGCGTGTCTTAGGATCGAGAAGGTTTCGAGCTAAGTAATAGATAACATGCTCGTTACCGTCATCATCGTCTTGTACCAGAACCATGGAAATCATAATGAAAGCAGCGGCTAAATAGAGGGAAAAATCACGATGATAGTTTGGAAGACGTAGCAAAGGAGCGTTGACAAGCAACGCCTTCAGCACATCGTAGGAATTCTGAGCAAACCCATCTCAACATAATGGGACCCCCTGCTTCAATAATCATGTGAATCCTTTAGCCACTTCTGCATAGTTAAGTATGAAAAAACGTAGAAAATTAGCCTTCCCTTGCAAACTCTGCAACTGATGCAATGAAGAGGGAGAGGGGAGATTGATAATAGCCTCAACCTTGAGCGGATCGAGGCGAATTCCGTCTTTGGACACGATAAACCCCAAGAGTCTATCGGAATCAATGCAGAAGACACACTTGTGCAGATTAAGCCGAATGTTGTAGCGTCAACAATGAAGAAAAATCTAACGAAGATGGTCAGGATGGTCCATATGCTTAGCTGAATGATCCGGAAGGTCATCCAGATAGGGATGAACGATGTGATGAATATCGTGAAAAGCATACGACATCGCTCGGTGAAATGTGGCCCCAACATTCTTTAAGACAAAAGGGAGCTTCTTATATGCGAAAGTACCCCAAGGACATATGAAGGTAGTCTTATATTGATTAGTCGGGAGAATGTTAATCTGATTATAACCAGAAAAATTGTCCATGAGGGAAAAAATCTCACTCCCGGCACATTCTTTAATGATTTGATCGATAAAGGGAGTTGGATAATTATCCTTGGGACAAGCTCGATTAATATCACGATAATAAACGCAGACCCGAATGGTTCCCTGCTTCTTATCTAGATGGACAATATTAGAGACCCATTCTGTCAAGGGAATCGGATAAATTAAACCAGCTCGGAGAAGTTTTTCAACTTCACCTTTAATGGCAGCAGTTTTTCTAGGGTGCACAGGATGAAGACGTTGGCGAACAGGTTTCGAACCCGGGTAAGTAGGAATTTCATGCACCACTATACTAGGATCAATGCCGAGCATTTCTTCGTAGGACCATGCAAAGACATCACGGAATTTGCGGAAAAGGCTAGTGTAAACCTGTACTTCATCGAAAGAACAAGTGACCCCGATATGGATGTTCTCGACGATTCCCGGTTTCACATAAATTTCAATAGGCATCGTCTGTGTAATATTACTCAAGTTACCTTCTGTAAAAATGTCATGTGTCAGAACAGGCATTTGAAGCGGAGGAGAATAAACCTGAGATGCAAATTGCTCAAGACACATAAACATGGCCCCGAGGCCAGGCATGAATTAGGAATGATGATGACCATCATCCCACGACAAATCTTTGAGAGACATAGTTTCCACGATGGCTTCATCGGAGGGAAACACTTCTTTCAAAGGATCAGGAGAATCTGCATCGCCAAGCCAGGGGGATTGAGAATAAATGTCAAGAGACATGCTCAAAGGAGCATGATCAGAGGACGAAGTTTCTGAATCCGCAACAAGTTCACAATAATCAATCTTAATCAGACTCAATGACATTGAATCTCCGAAATAATCGATCTGTTTAGGCAAAGGAATAATCGATGGGTCATCAGACCGAGAGATCATATTGATCTGAACAATGTTTGGCGGAGGAAGGGAAAAAATACCCATGAGGGTAGGATCCTTGAAAAGACCCAGCCCTACACTCTCCTAGGCAGTAGGAATCTGATCCACATACGGAACGTTGTTCTCGGAAGAGGAGGTGAAGAAGGACAATTGATCAACAGTAACAATCTTTCCTTCATGTGGAAATTTTAGAACACGAAAGAGAGTGGACAGAACGCACGGCATGGCGTGAGTCCAATTGTGACCGAGGAGAAGATTATAATTGAGTTTGGCATCAACTACCTCTACCTCGACATTGACTGTCTTCCCTTTCAAAGTAATCGATAAAATAGCGAGAACACCTAAAGGCTTACATTCCCTTCCATTAAATGCTTCAAGGGCATTTAGCGATGAATTCAGGGCTGGAGAACCAATAGCTTTCCAGCAAGAAGATGACATGACACAGGTTGATGCACCCTCGTCCACCACTGCTCGATGGATGTCGGGACCATTATTAACAACTTGGATAATCAGTGCAATTTGATGCAGAAGTCGTGGAACAAAATTATATAAATCAAAAGTGAGAAGGCTAGTATTAGTAGGATCAACCCCGCCAATCGCAGACAACAAAGCCTTTCATTGAGACAGACAACTCTGAAGTACTTCTAATTCGGACATCGCATACGATGCCTGAGCCAAATCCTCAAAAATACTGTAATGGTGAGCGGCATGGGCGTTGGGATTGTAAGAAGACTTGTGGAGTACACCTTTGGAAGGTGGCCGTACAACAGATTCAGCACTGGGCCTTTCAATCTCAAGAGGGCCAGAAACAGGTGGAGGAGGAGGACCATCAGAAATCTCCTTCCCCATTGCCTGACGCGATCCAGTATAATCTTTCGATCGAGTAGCAATAGAAACAACTGCAGAACCGTTCATCATGAACACCTGAGATCCAAATGGGGCAGAGGACTGAGGTTGCACTACCATCTGGGTTTGCTAAGATGGGAAAGGTTCTTTAAGAATGGCTGTAGTTCCCTGAGTGCCTTTGAGCAACTGGCTCACTTCAGACTGTCGAGGACAGTCCTTGGTGAAGTTCTCTTCATCACAAATCAAACAAGGGTACTTCGGCTTGCGTTGAGAACCATCACCAGCATGAGGTTTATGAGAATCATGTTTCAGGGTATCGGATTTGGCCTTACCTTTACCCTTCCTTTTACCTTTAGAAGCATTATCCGCCGGATTGGCCTAAATGACATTAACTTCTGCGGGCTTACCAGAATTCAAGGTGGACTGAGAAGCAACATTGTTGGAAGAAGTAGACTTCGGCTTCCCAAAGTTTGAAGAGGAAGACTTCTGAGAAGTCTAAGATACAGAACCAATAATACCATCGACGGAGCATCAGGAAAGATATCATACAATGCACTAGACTGAGAGTACACAAGATCAAGGTACTGGGCATAAGCAATGGCTTGTTCCTCGGTTACACATGCCCCCATAGCTATGTCCTTCACAATCTGATTGACAAAGGAGGTGGTGAACCAATGAGTCAGAAGCTGATCAGGAATCTCAAATTTGATCATGCGATGACGACGTCGCCACTCATGAATATGATCCAAGATATGAGTAGCTTGGTCTTGTTTCAATGAACTGAGGAGGTGCGTCCCGGTCTCGTAGCGGACCGGTAACTGAAAATGCGTAAGGAATTCCATGGCTAAAGAATTGAAGTCTTCAAAGATGCCACGAGACAACTCAATGTAACACTTTGAAGCGACACCAGTAAGAGTTCGTTGGAAAAGACGAAGTCAAATAGAATCATCAACCCAAGAGTTAGAGGAACACCACAAGTGGTAAGTCATAACATGCGCTTGGGTGTCTTCGCCAGACTTTCCCTCAAACTTAGGACAATCACCAGGAATCTTGGTCGGAACCGAAGGCCAATATGGGTTATGAAGAATGGAATCGTTCGTTAACTTTGACACATCTGGTAATTTCAACGTAGTAAGAAATGGTTATTCAGTCATTGGAGGTTTCTGATAAGGACCTGCATTCAAATTCCACCCAGTCCGAGAGGAATTCTGCCCCCATATATTTTGTCCCGGAGGATTCTGACCATAGGGGTTAGAAGTAGGATAATTCTGTTGATACTGGGGTTGAGGACTAGGATATTGAGTCTGAGTAGACCATTTAGGTCCCTGCTTAGCAATGTATGGAGTTTGTTGCGGAATGTAAGCATGGCTTTGAGGTTGCTGATACACCAATGAAGGTTTATTTTGAGGGTAAAAAACTTGGGGTGCACTATATATCGGATGATATTGACCTTGAGGGTAATAAGCGCCTTGCGGTTGAGTAGGTGGACCCTGCTGAGTAGGTTGAGAGGGCTGCTGAGCAGGTAGACCTGGCTGAGTTGGATAAATAGGTAGAACCGGCTCCTGAACCGATTGAACCAGCTGGGGAGCAGGTGCAACCGACTGCTGAGGTGGTTAAATTGGATACTGAGAGCCACCAGCTTGCCCTTGTGGGAGAGGTTGGCCCAATGGTTGCAATGGACCAGGTTGTCCCTGTAAGGGTTGTCCTTGTAAGCCTAAGGGTTGTCCTTGTAGCAAAGGTCTTGAATGAGTGACGGTCTAATAAGGATCAACATGAAATGAATAGGCAATATTGCTGACAGCATCATAATGATGTGGAGGATTGACAGGCACTTGGGGTGGCCAAAAAGCCTGAGAGTTCTATTGCTAAAAAACCAACAAATACTCTTCGAAAGTGAGGCCGCCAGGAATCATAGGAACGGTCGAAGTCATATTAGAAATAGACGGTGCTGCAGGAGATTGAGCATCTGGAGAAGGAGCATAACGTCGGTGAACGCCTGAATGGGTGACGGTTTGATAAAGATCAATAGGAAACGAATAGACGGGGTTGCCGATAGCATCATAATGATGTGGATGATTTACAGGCACTTGGGCTGGCCGAAAACCTATAGATTTCTATTGCTGAACAACCAACAAATATTCTTAGAAAGTGAGGTCGCCAAAAATCATAGGAACGATCGAAGTCATATTAGAAACAGACGGGGCTGCAGAAGATTGAGCATTTGGAGAAGGAGCATACCATCGGTGAATGTCCAACATGTGCTCATCA